>JAGDQP010006775.1:47329-70534 GCA_022664845.1 Lepisma saccharinum | reverse complement strand
GGTTCAATTCCCGGCGCTGCCAAAGATTTTTTCCAAGGTGTGCGGGTCTGGAACGGTGCCCACCCAGCATTGTGATGCAATTGGAGAGGTGCTGTGAATAAAAGATAGTGGCGATCACAGAGAGAGCTTATGCTCTCCTCTCCCAACCCGTCTGGTCAGCGTGGGACCATTAGACCAACTCCTCCCTTCGGGGAGAGGCCTTATCCATTAATGGGCTGAATATGGCTGTGATTTATTTATATAAAGTAAAATTATGAAAAAATGAATGAATATATACAGGGTGATTTTTTTAGAACGGGTGGATTTCATTTCGTCATAACATCTGTAAATATTGGCCAGTTGTAATGCGATTTTTTGCAAATGACGCAGGAAAGATGAAAATTTTCTGCAGTAAGGATGGTAATCATTTACCTTTAAAGCAGATGTTGGAAATGACCTCCATCTTCCCTTAGGCTCAGTCAAACCCGTCGCTCCATGTTCGCTGCAGTAGCCCCCAATGTATCCTGGGTGATGTTTGCAATTTCTCTTGTGATGTTATCTCGCAAGTGTTCCAGTGTTCGTGGAATATCACGGTACACACGACCCTTCAGATAACCCCATAGGAAGTAATCTGTTGACATAAGATCAGGAGACCTCGGGGGCCACAAGTTTTTAGAAATGATCGGATCACCAAAGTAACAGCTTATCAAAGACATACTTTCATGAGACGTGTGGCATGTTGCCCCATCGTGGTGATGATAACCTTCTGTTAGTTCAATATCGTCCAGTTGTTGGACAAATTCATTAAAATGTCCATATAACAAGTTGTATTCACTGTCCCCTCGAAAAAAAATTGGGTCCCATTATTCAGGACTACCGTTGCTTGCATACATCGGACACTACCACAACGAATCGTGCATAAAATTTTCATCCTTCCTGCGTCATTTGCAACAAACCGCATTATAATTGGACAGTTTTTACAGATGTTATGACCGAATTAAATTCACCAGTTCTAAAAGAATCACCCTGTACTTATAGCTATGTGTACCATATTAGAGGACACACATAAACAAATATATACAGGTCACTACAATAGTTCGTGCCCACAGTGGCACAGTGTGTAGAGGAGAAAACGATGTGCACATGTTTGTTGAATAAGCACAAAATTGAGGAAACAGTGGCGACACGTTGCGGGCGACGCATCAAACTTGGAGAGCAACTGACTGGATAGCGCGTAGATTGGAACAATTTACAACTGTATAACATGTAAGTTCAGGGTGGGATCGTGGAAGGAAATGTGTTGAAAGTGCAGAGGAAACGGGAGGTTTAGAGTTATTGAAGGTTAAGGCCAGGTTTTATTTTCGCGCTCCAACCATGAATAAAGGTGCCCTCCAACAAACTGGTTGAGGTGCTGGTCTTAGAGGGCAAAATGTGGATTATGGCAACCAGGAAAGATATATCAAAATTGGCGTTGTAGGACTGGGTGTGAAAGGAGACTGGGGTATCGGGTTTGTTGATGGTTCAGAAATGATGATTATTGTTAATACGAAGGTTCAGAGCACAGCCTGTTTCCCCACATAAAAGGGATCACAGAAGTTGCAGGTTAAGATGTATATAACATGAGAGGTGTGGCATGTACCCTTGGGATTTAGGGTGTACCGGGCATTAGTAGTATTGATAGTGACTGTGGGAGAAGTGACGAAAATGGAGCAGGTCCTACATTTGGACCTTTTGCATGTATGGTTGCCGGTTTAGGGTGGTGGCGACGAAGGATTTGTACGGACCAAGATTTTTCTAAAATTAGGTGGATGTTGGAAAACTAATCTAGGTTTGGTGAGGAATACTGATCTTGTGTCTGGGTCAGATTGGAGAATGTGGAATTTGGAGTGTAGGATTTGTTTGGCCTTGGTTAGTTTAAATTAAACTGGGTGATTAGAGCCGGCGGGTTGGAGGTTTGAGTGGGTTGGGTGTGTTAGGATGCACGGCGAATCTGTCTTGTTACATGTTTAGATGGGTAGCCTCGGTTGACTAGAGCCTCCTGGAGGCATTGGTTGTAAGTTTCAGCAGCAGAGGTGGTAGAATTCAGGCCTTTTCCTCTTGAGAGCAAGGGAGAAAGAACCGTTACCGACAGACCCGATTCACCAGTGTCTATACACAAACAATTGCACACTACTGACTTCGATGATAGTTTCCATATAGATGTAAGCCACACCCTATCCCCTATCATAAACACATCCACACGTCGTCTCTGAGAAGGAGCTTTTATTCAGGGCTTGAGAGCAAAACTAAAACCTGGTCTAAACCTGCATTAATTTTTTTCTCTTCTCTCCACGTTTACATCCACACTTCTACTAAACCCCTGCTCTTTCACTTCCAGCCTATTTCGTTTTTTTAGCGTTTCCTATACTGACTCCACACTTTTTGTGACTAACCAGGGACGGCGCCAGAAACGTTTGATGGGGTGGCGGAGGGAGGCGGGACTAGTTTCTGGGTGGGCGGACAATGAAAATGAGAACTGGATAATGTAGACATTTTTTGACAATAATTAAATTTGAATTTTTATAGCCTTTAGGTAGCTAAGGCTCAGACCGAAATAGGGGAGGGACACGGATGTGGAAAGCAGCTGTGCTGGCCTTACAGAAGGTACCATCCCAGCATTCGCCTGGTGGGACTGAAGAAATCGAGGACTTAGGATGGGTTGCGGGAGTTCGTGCCCACGCTCGACCTACCGAATGCCGCGTGGCAGATACGTTACCTCTACACCACCAGTTTTTTTTACAGTAATGACGGTGTGTAGTCGATGGAGCTCAAGACAGCTTAATTCTTTAAATGGTTACCTCCTCTCCCTCCAAGAATGCACTTGAATATTATAGAAATAAAAGAAGGTTCAAACAACACAGGCTAACAGATGATACTCTACCTTTCGTTAATAACATGAAATAAACAATAAGTGGGTAAAGTAAAACAAGTAAAAAATTGGCTACTGCAAACATTTTTATCTTTGAACAATTTATTACAAGAAAGCAAGAGACTAAACACAAATCAATTATATTTTCTCTCACATTCTTAACTTGTACACATTAGATTTTTTGATGTGATCTCTATATGCAACAGCAAAGACTTATGTTACTAAAAGAATAGAGAAACGCGTCAGCATGATTGTTTAATCATTAAGACCTTACAAGTATACACAGAAATCTTTGAAACTGAAACTCAAGTTACCAAAAAATGAAAACCATTATAAATTATAAATTGGATAAAGAAGTAGACAGCAATAACAAAACTTCATCATGATCCACAGAAACCACAATGTATTTTAGAATATGAAGGGCTGATCACATGTTACGAACAAGCTTATAATCAACTTTTATACCTGCATTTTAATGAAGGACAATGCGTCGATTTTTATGTTCAGCATCGAATGCGTTTACCACATCCTCTACGCAATATTCATTACAAGTTTTCTCTCTACTGAAAGGAAACAAAGATCGCTAAGGCTGCTGTTTGTCATTCGATTTCTTAGATATGTTTTAACCCGTCTAAAGCACGAGAAAGAACGCTCACATGGTGAACTAGATACAGGAATGGTGGCAGCAATTACGGCTAATTTGTGAATTTCATGAAAAACAATCTTGAAACGATCCATTACTTCAGTAAACTGAGAAACGGAGGTAATTTTGCATTGCTTTTCCTCCTCATAACGTTTCAAAACTTTCGGGAGAAGTTTCAGTTCCACTATCGACATCACCCATAATGACGCGCAAGTGGTTCATTTTCTATACGAGAGGAAGTATTCACTTTTAGGGTGAAGACTGCTTATCCCACACGGAATACCTGTGTTTTCTGTAAAACGCCTATTCATTTCTGCCAATTACAGGAAGAAATATCCTAAGTCTGTAGTCTTCTTGGGATTGGATATCTTCTTCCTCAACAGATATTTGCTGTCATAATATACTGACGTAAGTGATGGAGCAGTGATCGTGTTCTGGACATTGGACTCGCTAGAGATATTCCATTAATTTTAGCAATAACCAAAGACTCATTCCAAATTTTTTGGAACTCCTCGACTGTGTTTCGAATATCAGTAAAATAATCCACTACATCCTTCGTAACTAAAACAGCATCAGCCAGTGTGCTCTCCTTATTTTGTACATAATCTGACAATCTTTTCAACTTTCCAAGAAAAAGTGTGAACAAGTTGAGTTGGAACACAAATTGAAAATTCACTTCACTCAATACACGTCTTGCTTCAGAAGAGCGACTGCGATTTTCATTACTTATCTCAGCATGTGTTTGAATAACTGCCCTAAACGTTCTCTTTATAGCCACACAAGCTGCAACCTAAGATAAACGGGTTAAAAAAACCGTTAGTGGTCAGAAGACACTTACTTAATGCCATAAAAAGATAGTACTTAAGAGGCAGCCACTTTCTGTGCCGTATCACTCACGATACATCAGCAATATTCACAGGACGCGATGACCGATTAGTGGAAGGTCATTATGATGATGCCGCGGTGTAGCGTAACAAATCCGCAAGACGCGCAATGTACTGACGGCTTTCCCTCACTTGGCGGTCATACACTTCACTTACATATGTGGCGATAGATACATTACTTCCTTTGGATTTCATTTGTTTGAACGAAGCCCAAGTAATCTGAGAAGATTTGTGATTCTCGCTGTTTTCGTGTTTTCGAAAACCTGAATCCTTCTCCATAGCTCTTTTCCAGTTTTTGTAACCAACTGATGTAAATATATAATTCTCCCCTCTCTTTTTGTTAGACAATGAAAACATTCTACAAGGAAAACAAAAAGCTGCATTTTTCTGCACACTGTACGCAATACACGAAAATGTTTTATACCAGTCACTTTTGAATGATCGATTGTCCTTGCCGTATTTTGTTGTGGGGTAATGATACAAATGTGGTTGGTGGGGTTCGTCGAATGGAAATTCTGGAAAATCGTTGACACGATTAATACAACTAGGGCTTTCGGTTGGACACAAAGGCACGTCTGCTTCCACTGACAAGTCCTTAATAGTATCATCAGAAGCAATGCTGTCGTCTTCGCTCTCTCCAGCATCACACGATTCTAGTTCATTTTCACTTTCTTCGAAATCGAACACTTCAAATTCCGAAACCTGGTGGTCACAAGTATTCGTATTTTTTGTATTTTTCTCTATTGAAGAAGAAGGATCATCACTTGCGTCAACGGATTGAAAATCGTGCTTCTTTGAACGCGAGGAAGACACTGAGAAGAAATCGCTGATCAGTTTTTTCGACATATTAGCAGAAGAAGCACCGATCAGCGAGACTTCTGAGCGCAACAGAGATCAACTCCACAATGCTTTCATTCGGGGTTTTGAAAACAAATCTGTTTATAGTTTAATGCTACACGGGTAAGACATGCTTTACATTGCTGTAAACAATTGCAAGTTGCATTGTTCCCACAAAGCACTACTCTGCTCCTTCTCTTTCTTCTTAAAATGAGACAATAGACAATACTGCACAGCCTTGTCCATTATTCAATCGGCTTTTTAAAAAGCAATGCCTTTTCCTTCAGCGCAACAAATACAAACACCGGCGTTTCCAATAGCACGACTGTTTTTTTTTTTTTTTTTTCAAATTTTATTCACTAATCACGACTTTTGGCATCTGCCGTAAGATTATTGTTCATTGCAGAGTTAAACAGAGTGCTAGAATTACAATCGAAAGTAATAACTATTGCTTTTGAAGTAGAGGATATCGCCTTCATTATTCTACTTTTGTTGGGGTGGGCGAGGGCATCCACCAGGTGGGCGGTCGCCCACCCCCGCCCACCCTTAATGCCGTCCCTGTGACTAACTCACCACCCTACTCCCTTTTCATTACGTTTCCTACACTATATTCCACTTTCTCCGACTGCTGTTTCTATACTGAATTCCACTTTTCTGACTGCGTTGTCTTTATCGTGTCCCAGTTATTATTATTATTATTTATAGTACCCAGTTCAATTTCCAACACAACACCATATCCAAAACCCCTTTCCAATCAGTACTTGCGCACGCGCAGAACGTCGTCAATTGTTTTATATGTGGACGTCCGCTATTTTATTTTGCTATCTCTTCCAATGGACATTTCCGTTTTCCCCTTCCTTATATATTCTACAATTTGGTTGTGTACATCAGATGAAATTTAAGCGCTACTGTTTTCCGTTACATAGAAATATATCATGAAATACTGAAAATTCAATCTAGTACGTCATACAACGAAAATCATCCTCTGATTGGTTTGACGTAAGCAATCCGTGCTATTTCCGTAGCTATATGATTTTCCCTATGTTACGTTCCTTATTCAGAAGTTTGAAGACGAAAAAACAAAAAAGAGAAAGAACATTTCTTCTTCTTCTTCTTCTTCTCGGGCTGACGACTGCAGTTCATAGCACATGCAGCGCCAGATTACGGGCAATAATCGCAATCTAGGATTTTCATGCCCTTTCCTCGTAGGTGCTTTCCTTGTAAGTCCTTACCGTAAAAATTATAAGAAATAGAAATAGTGTGTGCATAAGGTAAAATAAACGTTCTAGGTGATCGAAATACTAATATTGATAACAATAATAATAATAATAGAGTATGATTAATTTAAGTGTAATGTAAAAGAAAGATGAATGAAGTGCAAGAGACGCCACAAACACAGGGATTGATTAAGGAGACAAGTGCATTGTTATCTTCTGCTCTGGGGCATTGCAGAGCTAATGATAGACAGATGAAGCCCGCTGCATTCCAACATTGATGAATCACAAGTGCTATGATGGGGGTGAAGGATGAAATAGTCTGGATATAACGAATCAAGTATCTCGAAAGTAGACGATGATGGATCAAAAGATCTGGTAATACTGTACATAATGTGTATAGAAAGTGAAATGCACATTAAATGTGAACATACTGAAAGAAAAACGTATAAGAAAGGCACACAAATGCGAAAGACCTTAAAATATTAGGGAATTTGCATCGTAATATTGTAAAAGAAGACGATAGAGGTCGAGATGAGTTGTAGCAAGAATAAAGGAAAGTGAAAAAGGACCATATGTAAAATACCGATAGAAATGAGTGTATAATTCATCTCGGGACAAATTATAAAGCGGACATGAGAAGATGATGTGATTTATATCCCCTATAGCTTGCTGACATTCACAAAGTGGAGTTAGACGGTGATGTTGGCGGTACTGTACTAAAGGAGTTTGAGCGGTAGCCAAGCGAAGTCTGATAAGTTGGGTAATATGTTTACGACTCCAGAGTAGAGAAGAAAACCACGGCACTGTACGGGGAATAGGTTGGATCGCCCAGTAATGTTTGCCAGAACCATGACGACTGTGGTTGTGATAAGCAGTAATAATAGGAGATAAAAGATGTTGCAGTTGGGCAAAAAGATTGGATGGAGGCAAAAGGAGCGGAATCCTGGAACCGGTGACCGCTGCACGTTTTGCTAATAGGTCGCAATGATCATGCGGGATGATACCTGAGTGCGCTGCTGTGTACAAAAAGTGAATAGTAACTCCCTTTAGTTGCAGGCGACGAGTAATGATTTTGATGTTTAAAAGGAGCCAAGTCAAGCGGGAATCCCATCTGATCGAAGATAAAGCTTTAAGGACGCTTAGAGCATCAGTGCATATGCAAGCTTGTAAGATATGGCGACGCTGAATGAAAAGTAATGCTGAAAGAATATTTACATAATCACTTAACGAAATAATTAATGTACAAATCTGCAGAACACACTTCAATAAGTTAAAACACCAAAACATGTTTTTAATAACAGAAATTGCTCGAAACAATGACAGGGGGCAGTCTTAACTTGTAATGCTCTTCTTATCGCTGCCTTGTGTCACAATTTGGCGCAATTGGTTGGCTCATGCAACTTTTAACTGCTTATTCTTTCACCTAAGGCTGTTCGAATCCTATTAAAGGCCGTGTTTTATTTTACTTCACGAAACGCAAGAGTAACTGCAATATAAAAGTTTCAATTTACCTTTTTGTTTCTTATATGCTTTTATTATTAATTTTTACAATGACATATTAAAACTATTCAATATATTCACGGCTACAAGTAGTACGTTAAATTGTTAACAGATGGCAGTGACGAGTACTATTAATTCATGTGCTTTTAAGTTCTTGAAAAATGCTTCACTAACATTCATTAAAAAAGTATACGATTATCCAATGTAAAAACTCACATTTTTTTACAGAAAAAAATACGTAACTTTTTAAATACAAGAGTTCTAAAGATCATTATTAGAAGATACCTTATGATTTAATCATGAAGAAAGAGCTGCTATAAATTAGTGTTGAAGCTACCAAAATATATCAATATCTTAAAAAACTATTAAAAGTAAAAATAAATTTTAAATGAATAAAACGAACTAAATGACGTGTTAAGACATACAGAAACGTTATTCATCACTTATACTATTTCTTTCGATCCATTTTTGTTATCTCTTTTAAACAATACTAACAAATCAAATTCCATCTGTATGTTAATGACAAGCAATCGGCAGACAAATTACGTCATAACATGGCGGCGCCCGATTAAGCGCAAGGCTGAGACTCTTTGCAAGCAAGTTTTTATTACTCTTGATAAATGAATAACAGAAAGAAAAGAAAATGTTTTCCGTAGTCTACTTTAACAGAAGAATTTTTTATTGCAATAAAAAAATACTACCGGATATGTTCATGTCCACGTGTGTTCAGTGATCTTTTTTCTTCTCTATAACTGAAGATGCCAGAAGCCGTAAATTTTATTTATTTATTTATTTATTTATTTAGTGACAACACAACAGGCAATGGCCTAATTATAGTGTTGAGCTTTACAAAGTAGTTGTACAGAGTTTATTGACAATTGCATCTCTAAATTCTTTAGGTGACATATAGCATACGTCCAGATCATTGTGAACTGTACAGAGTTGGTTATATATAGTACAAATTCTCCAGATTGGTGACCTCATCAAGATATTGGTTCTTGCCTTTTTACAGTGGAAGAAACCAATATTATTAACGGACACGAAACTCTAATGTCGAAACTAAATCCATACAATCTAACTTATTTTGAACAATTTTTTGAAGAAATAACAGATCAGCAATGTTGCGCCTTTGTTCTAAGCTCTGAATATTAAAATTCTTAATGACTGCATTGTAACTATCATAAGCAGGATAGATTCGAGTTTCTTTAAAAGTCAGGAATTTAAGAAATTTTGATTGGATTTTCTCTAATTGTTGGCAATGTTTCAATTGATATGGATTCCAAATAGAAGAAGCATATTCTACCTTGGAGCGAACATAAGCATAGTAAATTTTTTCCAATGTTGATATGTTGTTGAATTCTCTTCCCGTCCTAATTACGAATCCTAGTAACTTCAAGGCTTCATTTGTTATATTTGTAACATGTATGTTAAAAGTCAATTTCGAGTCAAAACTGACACCAAGATCCTTAACTACAGTAGGTCTGTTTAGTACAATTTTATTAATGGAATAATCAAATTGATGACTGGTTTTATTTCTATTAAATGATAATACTTTACATTTACTTATGTTGACTCCAAGTTGATTAATAGCACACCAGTTTGCAATATTATCTAAGCTTTGCTGAAGTCTTATGCAGTCTCCGATAGAGTTGACTTTTGTATATATTTTAAAGTCATCTGCAAATAACAATTTTTCATTATCAGGCACACAATCAGGAAGGTCATTAACAAATAAGAGGAATAACAAAGGTCCTAGGTTCGAACCTTGAGGAACTCCTGAGAGTGCAGAATATGATTTGTATTCTTTATAGACTGATTGCTTGCGATTTGTTAAGTACGAATAGAGGAGCCTAATCACAGTGGGTGAGAAGTTATAGTGATTTAATTTTTCCAGTAATATATTATGATTAACCCTGTCAAATGCTTTCTCAAAGTCAATATAAATCACATCAACTTCCTTGCCTTCGCCCATCGAATTTGCTATGTAGTCCGTAACAAGTGCTAAGTTTGTTACCGTGGATTTCTGAGAAACAAAGCCATGCTGCTTAGTTGAAATAACTGGTTGAATATGATTACCAATTCTCTTATATAAGATCTGTTCAAATACTTTTGCAAAAGCTGGTAATATTGCAATTGGCCTGAAATCATTAATGTCTCTACTATTATTAGATTTTGGGATAGGACAAACCAGGGCAGATTTCCATTTGTCGGGGAAAGTACATGTTTTTAGAGATAAGTTAAATGCTATCAATAGGGGATATTTAAATATATCAACACATCCCTTAACTACATATGAGGGTATGCCATCAGTCATAGTGTTAAGTGTGTAATTATGCACGTGACTTTCAAGATAGTTCGTAAGTACATTTCTATTCCTCTCTATTCAAATTTCCCCATTATATTGCCTATCCGGCCTTCTCCTATATATATATATATATATATATATATATATATATATATATATGGTTGCCATTTATGCCCATTAAATCTCAGTGATATGATAGTGAAAATATATGTGTGTATAGGTTTGTTCGACGGAGGCTTCTATGTTGTTCAACTTATCCCTAGCAAAGGAAGCACGAATATGCTGTCTCATACTAGAATGACAACTGTAGCGGTTTCGAATCTCCATAATGGCCCTATTGTCAGTGTTGTCAACCTATTGTAAAGTATAATTTCCGCAAACTTTTCTAGAACATCCAAAATATTTACACTAAATTAGGCCTGACTATTTTTGGCAACCTATAAACATGACTGTGAGCTTCAACAGTCCCCAAGGCCGCCGAGCTACATGCGTAGGACCAACACGGCGTTAGACCAACAATAATAACCGGAATACGACCAACACGGTGAAACACAAATCTTGATCTTTATGAAATAGTTATGTAATAAGTTTTGTAAAAATTCTAGCGTGGATTGGCACCTGCGTAAGATCAGCACGGCGTTGAACTAACAATAAAATTGACAACATCCCAGATATACAAAACCTAAATCGATATAAAAAAATATCATCTTAAATTATTTTTGGGCACTTGCGTAGAACCAACACTGCGTTGGACCAACACCAGCATGAATTCAACATTTCGTAGAACTGGCGTTGGACCAACACGGAGTAGAGCAAAAATAATAACCAGCATACGACCAACGCGGTAAAACACAAATCTTGATGTTAATGAAATAATTATGTAAATTTTTTTGTAAAAACTCTAGCGTAGATTGGCACCTGCGTAAGATAAGCACGGCGTTTGACCAACACACCGTTGGACTAACACGGCGTTGAACCAGCAATAAAACTGACAACTCTCCAGATACATAAAACGTAAAAAGATAATAAAAAATATCATCTTAAATTATTTTTGGACACCTGCGTAGAACCAACACTGCGTTGGTCCAACACCGGCATCAATCCAACACTTCGTTAAACCGGCGTTGGACCAACACGGCGTTGAAGCAACACGGCGTTGAAGCAACACGGCGTTGAAGCAACACGACGTTCGACCAACACAGATTTTTTTCCCTGGGGGTGTTGGTCGTATGCCATTTCTTGCTGATTGAGGTCGTACGAAGTTTTGGCCCAACGCCGCATTCCCCGAGCACCCTAGTTATCAGTGTTGTCACTTTACTTTATAATTGAATATTTGTCAATAGCTTCTATATCATTTAACTTATGTGCACCAAATAAATTTGCCATAACTATTATCCAGCACTCTAGATGGACGACTGCGGGGTTCAGCACCCCTAAGAAACCCAGTTTTCAATATTACCATCCTATTTATAATGTTGAATTTTTAACAAACGATTCTATGCCGTTCAATCTATCTACAGAAATTTTTTTTCTTTTTTATACGTCTGTAAAAACAACTATTGGATTGTTCATTCCCGCAAGCAGCCCTAGTTCCATTTTCTGCCCAATTCAAAACGTGTATGTCTGTATTTGTGCACGTTCAACAAAACCTTCAATACCGTTTAAGGTAGCCGCACCAAATCTTCATTGCGTATTGTCAGATCTCATAATAATTTACTCTTCCCCACCGACTCACCCCTAATCACCCGTAACAGCAGATGATAGAGTTGCAGAACGATATGAATTCCAGTGATTTTTAATTGTTCACGCATAAGAGTTACTTCACTATTCGAGTAAGTGACACGTTCTGATGTGGAGTGTGGACAGATATAACTATTGATCAGTTGTTAATGAGATTTATGATGAGGACTGCTGGTTTATCACCTGGTACGAGAGTCAGTGACAAGGGAGCATCAAGACGGGTACTATCTACGCCTACTGAATGCCACATTCGACAATGTTTGCAGACGTTCTGTGAGCATGAGACAGCAAGTATACTCTTTTTCAATGCACTCAGGCAGGTGATAAAGACACGTAAAAGTTTTTCTTGTGTTTCTCCTTACAGTTTCCATTTCCTAATTATCCATAACTTGCATGTTTCTGCAATGGAATAATTGGGAACGAAACTATAAACTGTGATAGAACAGTAAAGATTGAGATAGTTACGATGGAGGACATGACTGGACACACCTTTGGAAACATAACATTGAAACAAAAGAATAAAGTGTTTCATTTATCCGTGATGCAATCTCGAGAGCGAATTTATGATGATGTCCTTTCAGTTAGTACTACCCAATTGTTCAATCGGATCATCTGCGCTGGGAAATCAGATGAACTGAGGGAATTATTTCCAATTTGAACTATAGCCACTAGCTTTGTTTTCTGAATCAGTCATGAAAAAAAAAAAAAAACCTATGTGCGCTTGATACGATGTCTTTATTTGTGAGGATAAAAACAAACCTGAATCCTGTATAGACTGTATTACTCTTTATATGATAGACAGTGGCTTTCTGTTGCATCGTTTCGTATGGCACAACATACAACATATATGGACACAGGCAATTCTTATGTATCTTCTACTCCCAAAAACTTGTGACAAAAACCTACTGTCGCCTTTTATGAGTATGCAGAAGACAATTGCACAAAAGCAGCAGGAAGACTAAAACGTAGCAAAATAATTTATTAATAAGTGAAATGCCACCAATGTCATCACAAGAAAAGTACTTGGGCAATTCACAAAACAAAGAGTGTTTTTTGTTTTTTTTCAAAAACTTACAGTCCAGCTCAGATCTGCAGGAATTCCTATTATTCATGCTCCATATGATGAACACTGCGATAGCTATGACCCAAAATGCAGTTTTCCACGTATTGGGAGTCGGTGAGGATATTGATCTTCTTCTACATTTATTAGTGCACGGTAATCCGCAATGCGGTATGACATTTTAGAAAACAGGGTGAGGGAAAGTGGTTATAAAGAATACAGCACACGGAAATTAAAAGAATAGTGGAGTACTGTCAGAAAATGCAAAAATAGTGCAGTACATTTTGTGCACGCTTTACAGATGTGACACATCTGTATAGACAGAGCAAGAAGAAAGCTTTAGAACTTTTGTAGAAAGAACCAGACTTGAGTCGCTTAGTAGAAATGATTAACCACAGAGAAACACAAGTGAAACGTCAAGTTGAGTGGGTAAAGAGTTGTTACATACTCTTTGTGGATATGTACACACGATTACTTTACTTCATCGCTGTCCAGTAAACTCTAAAATGCAGCTTGCATCTTTGCCACCAACCCGTGATGCAGTAAAGCCAGCATATCCTTCAAGCGTATCACCAGGTTCAGGTGTGGAATGGCAACGATATGCAAACTGCTGAATATAGATAGAAAAGGAATAATGGCATTCTCGTTTCTATGGCCAGTACTCTGCCTCCAGCGCCAGAAAATTATTGCACATTGTATCTTGCAATTATACGACTTGCAACTATAAAAGTGTGTGAACGATCATATAGATACGGGAAGGTTGGCGTGAACTGCTTCAATTTATGTGGGTATTGTTATGGAATAGGATGCATGAATGCCACATCAATGGAAGATCACGACGATAAAGAAGTACACACTGATAGTGATAATCTGCAGAACAACGTGATGAAATAAGACATTTTCATAACTTGAAGATGTTTACGAACTTTTACTTACTTGATGGTCCCTATATTTTGATTTTTGAACTATTTTTCAAGTCCGATCATTCCCATGTGCATTATTTCATTGAGACTATTATTATGCTGGGAGTAATAAACTATATTGTTTTATTTTATTTCATTTTACTCTTATTTTTCATTTGTATTTTTTGTTTTAACGAACTTTGAAAGAAAATGTCTACTCCTATACCTACTTAAAAGAACTATATACGTTTGAAGATCCCATTCTTATCGTATAGTTTTTAACAACTTGTTTTCATATAATTTCCTTGCTGTTCATGAATGTTGTGTCCTACTATTTTGATTATGAGATCAAAATTTTGTGCTGATAGGTAGATCGATATTGTAGCTAGTGTGAAAAATACATACATACATATATATACATACTCATATAATATTTTGAGTAGTGTGTAAGAGGTTAAGGTTAAGGGTGCTTTATACCATGATTTATTTTCATTGTTCATGTAAAATTTGGTCCGATACGTTGAACGGTGTATTTAACAAAAATTCAATAAAGTAGCACCACTGACAACTGAGTTGGTTAGGAGTGTTGAACCCCACAGTTATTCTTCTAGAGTGTCTGAGAATATCTATGCCAAATTTAGTGTAGATAAGTTGAATGGTATAGAAGCCACTGAAGAACATTCAATTTCATAATAAGGTGGCAACACTGACAACTGGGTTGCTTAGCTGTGTCGAACCTGACAGTCGTATTAGGTTAAAAAGTTGTATTTTACTTCAAATAGTTAGGTTCAATACGCCGTATACGAGAACGAGTATTAGGTTAAGTCATATACAGTAATAGTTAGGTTGGAAGAAGCCGTATAGGAGAACAAGCATTCGAGGAAGCCGCACACGAAAATTAATATCATATAAGTTAGGTTAATGAGTCTAATTTTACTTACAATAGTAGGTTAAAATAAACCATGTACGAGAATGAGCATTCGAAGAAGCCGTATCCGAAAACGAACATTCGTCGCACGTAAACAGTCATTCAAATAACGAGGACAAGCATTCGAGGAACGGAAACGAGCAATTGAAGAAGTATATGTCATATATGAGACTTGGGTTTAGTTCGAAAAAAAAAATACATACGGAAGTTGGACAAAATGAGCCGTATACGGCAGTAATAAATTTTGCCCTTGAATTGAGAAGTTTTGGGCTACGTTAAAAGTTATGTTTTTTATCATGTGAGGTACGATAAATTTAATTAATTTCTCAGTAAAAAGTATCTATTTACCGCCTGTGTGTATGTTGTCACCATTTTACTAACATGGCGGCAATATTTGTAGATAAATTATTATTTTGGCGATTAAATTACTTTAACGCGTAAATCAATTAAATATGCTCAATGCGATGTAATGTGAATTATTTACTTTACGCACAATTAATTGATTTACGCATTTAAACAATTTAACTTCACCAATATATTATGTTTCTTCAGATATTGCTGCCATGTTTTTCCTCCATTATACAGACTTTTCTTAGGAAACACCATCCTTTACTCACACTACTTGGCAATTCTATTAACGATCAAAACAAATATGGCATTCTCTTAATATTCAAGTTCGTATAATTTCTTCCTTTACTTATTCTATTTTCTATTACTTTTCCAATCTATATTTTTCTCTGTAAATATACATTAATATATTAAATCCATGATTAAAGAATAAATAGATTCTCTGAAATACGTCCGACATAGTTATATTTCTGAGAGGCAAGATTTTTCACCTGGGCCTTCAATATTAGCATTATAATTAATCTATCTAAAACCTTCTGTTACCTTGTTCTTATTGGACCTACTTCTAAAAAATCTTGATAACTGAAACGTACGAGAAAAAATAGGAAATTTCCAATTTTAGCGATTTTACTATATATATATTATTCTGTTGACAATAATTGGACTTTAAAAATGTTATAACTTGATTTTCTCAATCATTTTTTCTCCGAATTTCCTTGTGTTTTCCTCTTACACTTTAACTGTAATTTAACATTTATTCATACATTTATTCAATATATGAATGTAATTGTTATGTATAAAATATAAGTGTTTAAAAAAAATACTAAAATATTAATATTATTCCAGGTTGAGTGGCTAAAGAATGAAGAGTCTCTTAAACTTGATTTGCCAAACAAATATGAAATAATTGGAAATGGAACAGAGCTCAGAATTAACAATATTGCGTACGCTGATACGGGTGCTTACATGTGTCAGGCTGCAAATATTGGAGGAATGACACGAGACATATCATCTTTGGTTGTCCAAGAGGATCCGACACCAAGTAAGAACTATGTAATACAATAATTTAAACAGTAAAGACATAGTGAATGAAAATGAACTGCTACTAATCATAATTAAAAATCATGTAAAAGAAAAATATTTTTTGTAGGGATTAAGTTAAGAAGAATAATGAAAGGTAACCATGCGAACTAAAACTGCAACTTGAAATTGGGTGTTACAGTTTATCCTCTCATAACTACTTCCATGGTATCATTATTTAGAACATGTGTTGTGGACTGTGTTCCATTTTAGTATTCTGGTCGTTTTATATGTAAGGGAAAAGGTAATTATTTTTTTATACTCTTTCTTTTCGCTATTTTAAGTAATAAATATAAGTAGTATTTATCTACCTTAATTTAACTTGTCGGTCATGCACAATAAGAGCAAAACCAATAGTATTTTATATTTATTTTGTTTTAGACTGTAATATGTTTTTAAAATCGCGTTGAATTTATTAAACTCCAAAATTCACAATCCTACTTTCAATTTGGCTCCCCTTCCTCGCTTCCATCGTATCGCACAACAACATTGTGATAGTAAACAGCACTAGTTCCACCAGCTTACATGTTGTCTTCATCAAGTAAGAAAGGAAGGATAAAAAATCTGCAGGGATAAATGAAAACCGTCCAACAAGTTGGTCTCTGTCAGTACTCTACGGTGGTGGATAAAAAGTGGCGGTTCTGAGCGGAAACAAGGTATGTGGAATGATAGCACAGTATTGCGAAATGGAATGTTGTTACCAGATACTGAAACAAAAGGACTAAGTGGAAAAACTGTATGAATGGTTATATGGGATTGGGGGGGGGGGGGAATAAAACAACACGTTAAATGTTTAATGTAATGTGTAATATGTATGTTTAAAAAATCTTGAAATAAATAAATGTGTTGTTTTATTGCATTTTGTATTATGTCAAACCACGATTTATTTAACATGTGTTGATCTAAATTTAATGCTGGTTGCTTTTGTGAATAAAAATGCTTTTATATACCATTCTTTTTCCATGGAAAACTGTTTTATACAGTAACTTGACATCGACTATTACATGTTTGTAGCTTTCAGGTGTTGTGAGAGGCCAGATGTGGGAATTCATTATTTTTGGCATCTCTAATATGCTCCTTGACCCTGGTGTTGAGGTTTCGCTTAGTTATCCCGACATATTGGTCCTTGCACTGACAGGTGATCTGGTAAACTCCAGAACCTGTGTTCTTTGAATCATAATAACTTTTTATTTTGTAACATTTTTATTTAATGTTTCGGAGGTTTCAGGGCAGGTTTCAACTTATTTTTAACAAAAATTCTCTTCACTTTGTCGGTAACGGGTTGGAACAAGGGCAAACCTATCTATGTTTTATCTTCTTTCGTTTCTCTGCTTTTATAATGTTTTGATTCTCCCCGTTGGTACTATTTCAATAATGTGTGTCTATCATGAGCGTTTTGTTGTCCTATTGGATTCTGTAATCAACTTTTTTTTTATTTTTATTTTTTTGTAGTGCAAAGGTTGAGGGCTTGTAAAAGGAAATTGTGCCAAAATGAAATTTCATTTGTGCAGGGTAGTCTGATTTAGTTTCTATATATATTGCTCGCCTTAGGAAGGTTTCCGGTATACTGTAGTTGGAAATTTGTTGTTTTGTGTGTAAATTTGTAAATATAGGAAACTGATAACGCTATTGGCCTCAGGTTCCTTTGTAAACTTAATATTACTGTTAATACTATTTTGCTTTTTAAGAAGTGTAGTAATTATGTTTGTTTGTCTTTCCTATAAATAATTAACGTGACATCAGCATAACATGATATCTTAGTCTTTATTTATTTAGAGTACATATCCTATATACAGCATGTGGTAGCCATTTTATCCCTAGGAAGTAACATAGGAAAATAGCAAAGAAAAAAAAAGCAAATAACAAAAACACAAAAACTATAACTGAACAGAAACAAATACAATAGATACAAGAAAATACAATAGATGTGATATTAAGATAACTCCCTTACACAAAGATTCGTAAAGATAGTTTTGGGAAGGTAAAAGTCAGGAGAGGTGATAAATTGCAAGAAATATGATTAGGATTGATTACTTTATCTTAGGATTACTTAAAATTTCATATTCTAAATTGTTCGTGATATCGGATAATATAGGGAACAAGGGACTTTCCATAGCCAAGCCACTGTTTTGTTTATAAAAATGGTCTTCAAGTTGGAAGACAAACAAAAAGAAGTTGGAAGACAGTTATGTAAACAAAAACTGAGTAAATGCATAATTTCTTGTATTTGGAATTCCATATATTTATTTCTGCGTAAAAAGTATCTGTGCACGATATTGCAAGATCTGTCGGTATGGATTAAATCAGCGTTCCGCAAACTATATTCTCCGGACCACAGCTGGTCCTCGAGGCCTGCACTTGGGCAGGCGTAGCTTGCGCGTTGAATTTATCAACCAATAAAACTGGTCCGCACTTGAAAATAGTTTACGGAACACTGGATTAAATCATATGTACGATCCATTTTTATTCTGTCTACATTAACAAATGAAATGACCTGTTCTTCTGTAAAATTTTGTACTGTGTATCTAAATTGGTTCCTATGTTCACCCAGTAGCTTTCCCAACCATCTGGCTAGTTAGTAGGTTGGGTTGTCTACCAGAAATGGTTAGTCTGAACGGTACTTCCTTTTTGTGTATTTTTGGTAAGCTATATACTGGTATTGATGGTGCAGAAACTATCAATTAGTTTTGCAAGCTCTTATCGATAATAGGCGGGTCTTTTATCAATTTACATGTTTTTATATGAATATTGTTGATAGGATTCTTGTTGAGTGTTTCATAACCTTGCTCCCTAATAATATAAGGCATGGGAATAATGCTCTATATTATTCGATATAGTAATGAGCCATTACGAATGTGAAATTTTAAGTAATCCTGAGTTAAAACCAATCATATATTATCGTTATGTTGATGACAGGTTAATTTTTTATAGGAAAGACAAACAAATAGAATTACCGCACTTCTTAAAAAGCTTAACAGTATTAACAGTAATATTAAGTTTACAAAAGAACTTCAAGCCAATGACGTTATCACATTCCTAGATTTACAAATATACAGACAAAATAACAAATTTCATACTACAGCATACCGAAAACCTTCCTCAGGCGAGCAATATATACACGCTAATTCAGGAGGCCAATCTGCACAAAATGTTTTGCTCATTTTTTTACGTCCCCTCAACCTTTGCAGTACAGAAAAGGACTGAAACACAGAAGTTGATTACGCAATCCGAATAGAACAACAAATGATGGTTATGATTATGAGATTCTGATCCAGAGATAGTCAAGAATTTTGACAGAGCTTCAAAACTTGGGGTGAAAATTGTAATTTGGGGAGCACTTCCTCGGCTTTTCTAATCGTTTTCCGTTTAAATTATATTTGCGTGAAGGAGAGTATAATTTAAAGAGAGAGAGAGAGAGTCTAAAGGATTGTAGTGGTTTTTTTGCATAATCTCTGTTGATATCAATTCTGTGCATAGCTTATTTGTATTTACAATTTGAGTCGTCCACTTGCAAAACCTGTTAAACGTATCATAAACAGAACGGAGCAAATTGGCGAAAACTTTTTACTGCTGAATCACACAATGTGGATCATTTATTCTTTATCTTTAAAGGCGCAAAACATTCCTAAATTGACTCTTAAAGTAAGTATAATCTCACTTAAAACATTTTTTTTATTTAGCTTTCGCTTAACAGGTTTTCCAAGTGTAAAATAAATTAAAAGGGTTTTGCTAATTGACGTTCGGCCATCTTGCGAACGTACACACTTGCAAAACCTGTCCAATGCATCCTACACAAAGTTTCTTTTACATTCGGTACATTTTTTATACTAAATTTGAGAAACTGAGCTTAGAACAAAAACCTTAAAATACATCATGTGAGTGACTCACAAACACCATAACAATATGTTGGCCTCTGAAACTTAGATTTCTAACTTCTTTCTCTTCGTCTTTTCCTACTTACGTGGGGTCTACCTTTCTGATGAATCTTCTCCACAAAGCTCTGTTCTGAGCTTCTTCTCCTGATAAACCTTTTTCCCCGAGATAATTCTTAACCCTATCCATCCATTTCCTCCTTTGCCTCCCTCTACCTCTCTTGCCCTCCACTTCGATTGCCATCACTCTTCTGACTACATAGTCATTTGTTCTTCTCATTACATGTCCGTACCACTGCAGTCTTCTCTCTTAGATATCTCTACAACTTTGGCTGTACCTTTTACTCTCACATTTCTCACTCTGTCTCTTCTTGTTATCCCACACATCCAGCGTAGCATTCTCATTTCGGTGACATCTAATCTCTTTTCTTGTGCTCTTCCAGTCTAATTTTAGGTAGTAACTAACCACATACAACTGAAATTAGTACGTAATAGAGTAAGCTAGAGTACGTATAGGTTAGTTTTGGTTAGTATTCACTGACAACTTGAAATGAGCACTGACAAGAATATTATTTATTTCATTTGGTACAAGGCTGGCCGAAGTAAGCAAACACATGCAACATTAACTACAAACATACGTACCATAGTTTTTCTGTCAGTTTCAATACTACCTGTACTGTAATTAGGTTGTGTTATGTTTGGTTTATACTGCATGCAAAATCTCAGTCCAATTACAATAGGTTAGATTCCACATAGCTTACTTTCGCAATTTGATTAGTTTCAGTTAGATCAATCTTTATCATGCACAAACTAATGTTCATTAGCTTTGTTTCTATTAGGTTAGGTTTGTAGGTCAAAACAAGATAGTTCCAATAGCATGCAGTTCAATAGTTTAAATACTGACCCAGTAGATGAATGAACTACAAGCAACATATATCAGTTTTTAACATATTTCAATATAAATATCATAGTTCATGCATTTTCCCGTAGTAAGTATTAGGTATCCACACTTTAGTATTAGGTATCCTATCATATATCAATGCTGTTAACGAAACTTGTGTTGTAACGTTTACATTGTTGATCCTCCAAGATGCAATTTACATGCAACATATGTATAAATACATATATATCTAGAGTACAACTTCTGGTTTACCTTAGATGTATTCTTCATTTCCAAAGCTGACATCTAATTATATGGTTTATTTCCTTAATGCTTATCGTATTTTAAACGCTGTGATTATAAAACAATTATCACAGATTAGTACTGAGTTTCAAACAGTACTCTTAAAAACTATAACGAAAGCATAAAACTAAATCAGCTGATCGACAGCGCAAACTCCCGTCAAGACAAATGGACTTCAATAAAGGTTCTCAGTTTCTTTAAATGACGTCACTCGCCATAGTGTATTTAAGAAATAGAAAGTGCATTCCAAATCCATCCTAACACTTCCTTTGTTGGCCATGTTTCTGCTCCGTACATCATTGCTGGTCTAACCACTGTTTTGTAAATCATCCCTTTATTCTTCACTGTGATTCTATGGTCGCAGAGAACGCCACTTACTTTCTTCCGATTTCGCCATCCCTCTTACATTCTGTGCGTTATTTCCGAGTCCAAATCGCCATTCCCAGTAACATTTGAGCCTAAATATTTAAAACTTTTCACTTTATTCAAACATTCTTCTTGCTAGATCACTTCTCCATTTCCTTCTCCGTTAAACTCAAGATACTCAGTTTTCTTTCTACTATCTTTAAACCTCTATCTTCTAGAGACTTTCTCCAACTCTCTACTTTCCTTTCAAGTTCTGTCCTATTAGTATTGTATAGTAAAATATCATCGGCAAATATCATACACCAGGGAGCTTCATCTATCACATCCTTAGTTATAATGTCTATGACTGCGTTGAAGAGGTACGGGCTTAAGGCAGAACCCTGATGTAATACAACCATAACAGGGATTTGGCGTGTCAGTTCAACACTACATCTTACCTGAGTTCTAGCTCTTGTATACATATCTTGGGTTATCATTACATATTTCTCTGGTATTTCTTTCTCCCTCTAGCATCTCCGTACTTCGTAACGAGGTACTCTGTCGTAGACTTTCTCCAAATCAATACAGACCACTTGCAATCCTTTTTACTTTTCCTGATGTTTTTCCATAGTTTGCCTTAATATAAAATTTGCGTCCATTATACTTTTTCCTGGCATCAATCCAAATTGTTGTTCTCCTATTAATGTTTCTTCTCGTAAACTTAATTCTGCAATTTTCTCGCAAATCTTCATCGTATGTGACATTAGTTTGATTCCTCTATAGTTTCCACAATCCTGTATATCTCCATTCTCTTTAAAAAATGGTACAATAACACTATCCCTCCATTGAGTCGGCATTTTTTCTTGTTCATAGATTTTTGCATCAGATCCCATACCAGGTGCGGACTCTCTCCTTGTTGCACCGTTATACAACACCCACATTCTTAAATTATTTAATTTTTATTTCAATGTAATAATATTCTACCCTCGGTGTTCAAAAAAGCCATAGTTTCCTCTTAGGAAGAGAAAAAATACTTCACAAGTTCACAGTTGTAATTCGTGGTGTTGTAATTCTTGTCTTGTCACACAGTCTTGGTGTTGTAATTCGCCTGCGCCTCCTTTTAAGCCTATCTCGCTACATGTTAGTCCCTCCGGTAGATGTTGGACTGATATTTCTAATACCAGTTAGCACAGGGTTTGAGAAGTTGTACAGCAAAAGCAAGCTGAACGTTTCTACTCATTTCCCCTCCTTAGCTTTGCATTGCTTTCACAAGATGGCATTTGTGGCGCGCACGCGACAAGAACTTCTCCCAAGCTGCAGAAAATCGTCTGTTAGTCCCCCTTCATTTACTTGCAGTTTCTCTCTCTCTCTCTCTCTCTCTCTGTGTCTGTCTGTGTGTGTGTGAGAGAGAAAAAGATAGAGAGTGTGTATGTGTGTGTGTGAGCGTTTATGTATGTGTGAGAGCGTGTACGTA
>JAGDQP010006775.1:0-47319 GCA_022664845.1 Lepisma saccharinum | reverse complement strand
TGTGTGTGAGCGTTTATGTATGTGTGAGAGCGTGTACGTATGTGTGTGTGTGTGTGTGTGTGTGCATCCAACGGGCTGAGCTCTCACTGAGCGTTCATCGAAATTGTCCTTTGAATGCCAATGAACTTCCGGTTCACTGTGAGCCCCGCCATTTTTTCAGCCAAAAATTTTCACTCTCACTTGTGAGCCGGAAGTTGGACGCCAAGTAGTAGCAGAAAACGTATTTGTTAAATATATAGAGAATTCTTTTGTTGGGCTTATAGAAGTTAATAAATGATGCCCATGAGTGTCGAGATAATTTTAAAACAATGCAATAAACCTTTTAAAGAAGAAACGTTACCTTATTGGTAAATATACATCTACAACACCATGAAGTACGGAGCGCTTTACAACATTCAACTGTTCCTTTAGCGCTACAAGCTTCTTGTCATCCTAAGGATTTCCGATCCCAGAAGGCTCACTGAGCGCTCAGCCGCTCAACCCGTTGAATGCAGCCTGTTTATGCGCTACTCTTGAGCTCTACGTAACGATACTGGAGTGACTGCTTAGTGTCGAAAGATAGACGCCAGTGCAAATATTTAAACCCGTATGTCCACTTCGTCTAATTCAATGTGAACAAAATTTTCAGTTTAAACTCAATTTTATACGCAGAATATCTCTATGCGGCCCGTTTTTATTTAAGTTTTAATTCCTGAGTTATTCATATAATCGTATACCGTACTTTGCATCTAGTAGAAAATACTGCAAATACTTGTGTTTTTGGCAAGAATTAAGACATAAATAAAAACGGGCCATACAGCGATATCAAGCGTAAAAAGCTGAGTTAGAACTGAAATTTGGTGCATATTGGTTTAGACTGGAAGTGGACAAACGAGATTAAGTGTCCTCTCCGCTTCCTGGCTTCATATATTCATGAAAATTTTGGCATCATCAGCAGTCAGTTCAGTATCGCTTTTAGCTAGAGGTCATTGTGGGCGACTCATGTTACTTTAATAGCGAAATCATAATTTTAAAGCTATGGCATTGTATCGTCCCATTTCAAATGCTGTGTATATACATTGTTACACGAACTGTCTTCAGTCTACTGGGAGAAAAAATCGATGAATGTCAGGAGCTGTGGGCTTGTTAGACTTTATAGTTCAAAATAGCTTGGAGAAAACGTTTAGTAAATCTTCAAAGCTTCTAAAACTGATATTAACAATACCAATAACAATCACATAAATTTCTAGCCACAAAAAATGATTACAAACTATCAAATTCTATCCCCATAGTTACGACATTTTTCTAAGTTTTCTCAAAATCGTAATTAATTGACTAACGTCCTTTTATTTGATAATCTGATCACTTCTTCTTTTGCGTATACGTTAAATAATTTAACTCTACGTTGGTTGATTGTGACTGATTAGCTAGCAAATCCTCTCACATGTAGTGAGAGTCCAGGCCTGCAGCCAGAGGGGCTGAGCCTCCGTATATTTTCCTTGCCCCAATACAAATATTTAATTTTATGTATGTTTCGTAAGCCCAAACCCTTCCCTAAATTTTTCGTGACCCCCTTACTCATTGTGGTTAGCAGCGGGCCTGAGTGCAACACCCAATGGAGACAACCACCGGCCGCCACTGTCCCATACAATATCTCCTGGTCCCAAACTCTTCCACTCTTCTACTGGTATGCAATCAGGTCCTGTAGCTTTTTTGGTCTTCATTTTCTTTAATGCTTTCTCTACTTCTTCCTAGCATATTCTTGTTGTCGGTTCAAGATTTGGAGTTCCATCGCTAAGAACTTTCCTCGGATTTTCTTCATTTAGGAGTGTTTCCAAATATTCGGCTCATCTCTCTTTGATTCTGTCTTCATCGGTAAGTACTAGTCCTTGGTCATCCTTAATTTGCCTAATGGGTAATATCCTTTTCTGCCGTGTCTTTTTTGCTAATCTCTATAGCTTCTTCACTCCACCTGCTGTTTCAAGTTCGTCATACAGTTGATCCCAGGCTTGCCCTTTTGCTCTAGCCACTGCCCTCTTTGCTTCCTTATTAGCCGCTTTGAGGCTACATTTGTCCTATTCTGTCCCAGAAGCATCCTATCCAGTTTTAGCTTACCTCTTCGCTTTAATAGCTTCTTGCACTTCCTCATTCCACTACCACGTTTCTTACCTGCAGCGGGGTTCTTTCCAGAAGTTCTACCCAAAGTCTTCTCTGCGGCCGTTAGCATAATCCCACTCTTCACATTCCACCATTTTCGCGCATCCTCTTTTTGCAGATTTATTCTTCGATAACCTCTTCTCTGAACAATTTTCTTAGTTTCTCTTCCTTCAATCTCCATTTTGCGGCCTCCTATTATTTCTACCTTCAATTTCCGAGTCCACACTCACCACTCTGTGTTGTGGTGCCAAGCTTTCACCATTTATTACCTTGCAGTTCTTAATTTCCTTAAGATGTTGTTTTCGGCACAGGATGAAATTGATTTGGCTTTGTTTACCACTACTCTTGTAAGTTAAAAGATGCTCCTTTTTCTTTTGATAAAATGTATTGTAAATCGCCAGATCGAATCCCGTTGCAAAGTCTATTACTCTTCCTTCTTCGTTCCTATCTCCCCACCCCAGCCACCGTGGATCCTCTCAATGCTTTCTCTGCTTCTGCCTACATATCCATTCAAGTTGCCACTCACAATTACTCTTTCCGCTGGGAGTATGCTGCGAAGTTCACGGTTCAATTTCTCCCAGAATTCCATCTTTTCTTCTTCCTCGCATCCGACTTGCGGAGCATACGCACACACTACATTGATCATTTCACCCATGAATCCCCTGATACTTATCACTCTGTCGTTCCTTCTATTTACACTATCTTTAAGATTTTTGAAAGGACAATCCCCTACGCCGTTCCTTCCATGTTCATTTGCTTCACTATACAGCAACTTGCAGCCGCCTCCTAGCTCTCTTGCATTATTTCCTTTCCATCTTATCTCTATGCACACACAGGATCACCAACCTTCTTCTTTCCATCAAGTCTACAATCCCTCTTCCCTCATCGTTCCAACATTTATTGAACCTACTCTGAGGCTCACGTGGACTAGCTTCTTTAACCGAGCCCACCCTCGACTCGGTAGCCCTCACTTATTTCTCACAGAAGCCGGGCGAAACCCCTGCGTGTCGCCTACGGGGTACATCCTAGCGTTTTCCGAGGCTTCATTTAGACGACCCATCATACATAGTTTTGGCACAGCTTTTAAGACCGGTTGCCCTTCCTAACGTCAACCCTCCTCATTTTCCCGGGATTAGGACTGGCACCAAATTGGGCTGGATTGCCTCCCCCCCTCCCAGCGTGGCTGAGTTTGAACCAAACAAACAAAAAATACATGAACTAAAAAGCGGACATTAAATGAAATTAGTCTGTTGAGATGCGAATCTTGAGAAGTTTACGCATCGATGTTACAAAAAATTACAGCATTTTGTATATGTCCTGTTTGTCTAATAGCTCAAAAGAAACGTCAGCGTCGTTTGTATCTCCTATGACTTCCAGGCGTTCTTGCTCCATGAAGATATCCGAGAAAAAATGTTCAATCTTTCCATTGATCTCCATAGTGTTTTGATATCTTCGGCCTTCTTCAATTTCAGCGAGACACCTTTGGGGAAAACAGTTGCTAGGTTCTGGTTCTTAAGACTCTTTCCTGTTTTGATTACAGATTTGAGCTTCCCGCCTTCGAAGTTATAGTAACGTTCGCCTTGTATTAGGCACGCATTTTTGTTCTTGGTTTTGGTGATTATATATATATATATATATATATATGCATTTTAAAACTTAAAATTACAGTTCCCTGGTTCTTTAATCTGTCCATCTGCATACGTCTTCCAGTCTCGAACAGGGCAGATAAATCTTCTCCCTAGCCAAAATTATGATTACGTAATATTTGAACAACCCCATATATTGACTCAAATGACTCTACACACTTATTATTTACACGAAACATTTTCTTACCTTTTTGCCTTTGCGACATTTCTTTTCCAGGTATCTGGGCGTAGTTTCTTCTTTCGAGGAACACTGGTCTCGTTGCAATCTTTTTGGGGGTATTGTTGCTTTTGCAGGATAAACGTCTATAAACTGAGACTCAATGACTACAACTTTAATATAATTTGTACAGTTGCCCTGTCACTCATCTTAAATAACTAATATTTTACCAGCAATAACAGTCCCTGCACACACTTCGGTTACAGTTAACTTCACCAAAATCATGTAAATAAACAATCTACTGTTGATTATAGCCACAAGACGGTTGAAAGGAGTGTAGACGATATCATTGCGTGAAAATCAGAGCTGCCGAAACAAACTATAGAGAAAGGAAAAAGCAAAACATTGTTTTTGAATCACCTGAATTTAAATTTCTGAGATTTTAACAG
Organism: Lepisma saccharinum; assembly: GCA_022664845.1. Lineage (NCBI taxonomy): Eukaryota > Metazoa > Arthropoda > Insecta > Zygentoma > Lepismatidae > Lepisma > Lepisma saccharinum. The sequence goes on along the minus strand of JAGDQP010006775.1, from coordinate 42,931 downwards.
GTTTTGCAATGCATTGTCCTGGGTGGCCATGTTGCGATTGTGATTTAGCTGACTTTGCAAGTAAACCATTTTTGAATGTGTAACCATTGCTATTTTGACAGGCTTTGCTAGTGGACTTGACTTTCTCATTGCCTTTTTAAGCGATTTTAGACGATTTTGCTAGTGGCTAACTTCAGATCTTTGTAGAGGACGCTGAGGCCATTTGAACGATCATTATAACTTGATTTTTCTAAAAAAATGTCGTTTAACAGATTTTGCAAGTGGACGACTCATTTGGTTTAAATAGAGTTCAAAATTCAAAATTCTAAAAACAAGAGCATTCATAATACAAGAATATTCACACAGAATGTTAAAAGAATCTGTTAATTCTTTAAAAAAAAGTTTCAGGGGAAGAAATACGGTATTATGTTTAAAACAACACATATATAAATTAATAAGCTCAATTTTGCTTAGTATATCTCATGAAAGAAAACTTGCGTAAGTATTCTAGTGATCAATCTTTTGCCAGTTTATCTCTGAATTATGTATTTTATATGGTACATTGATATTTATGCTTGCAAATTTATCTCCATTTCTCAACATGGAAAGATTTAGTTGAGACTTCTCTACATGGGAATTTGGAATTTGGGACAACATATTAGTGGAGCATCAAGAGCGATAAGGGGAAGGGGGCTCTTGTTGCTGCCGTTACCCTAACATGTAAGTAAGTAATTTTGTATATATACTATGTGATCAAAAGTATCTGGACAGCCACCTAAAAATGTAGTACAAGTTTAATCCGCCCTCCATTAGGAACACTGACAGTCAATATTGCCTTGTTAACAGTCTACACTCTCGCAGGCATACTTTCAATTAGGTGGCGGAAGATTTCTGGGGAATAACAGCCCTTTTCTCGCAGATCACCGAAATGAGAAGAGCCATCTATGTGGGTCGGTGGAATCTAGCACGAAGTCGGCATTCGAAAACAGCCCAAAGATGTTCTATAGGATTCAAATCAGAACTCTGCGCAGGCCATAGTGGGACGTTGTTGTCATCAAACAACACCACCACAATCCCCGTAGTATGGACGGGTGCTCGGTCGTGTTGAAAAACTCACATCATTGTAGAACTGATCTATGATTGTAGTTAGCAGGGAAGTGCTTAAAATGTCAACGTAACTTAGTGCCGTGAAATTGCCACGCAAAGCAAGAGGGGAGGCCACAGCGAGAAACGTGACCACACTGTAACCCCACCACCTCTGAATTTCACAGTCTGCTATATACAGATGTCGTTCACCAGGCATTCGCCACGTCCACACTCTACCATCGAATCGCCACATTGTATACCGTGATTCACCACTCCACTCAACGGTTTTCCACTGTTTTATGGTCCAGTTTTAATGCTCTTTACACCACGTGAGGCAGCGTTTGGCATTTATCTGTGTGATATGTAGCGTATAAGCAGCTGCTCGGTCACAAAGACTAAGTTTGCGCACGCCGATCAGTCATGGTGTTTGGTGTAGATCCTAATACAGTTTGGAATTCATATGTGATGGTGGCGGTGGATAATTGTCGCTTACACTGTACTATCCTCTTTAACACTCAACGATCTCTGGAGGTCTACATGTGAGGTTGTCCTGCACACTGTTCGGTTGCACAGATCCCTTCACATTTCCACTTCACTATAACATCGGAAATAGTCAATTAGGGATGTTCAGGAGGGTGAAAATCTTGCACACAGACTTCTTAAACAAGTTGCATCCAATGACCTGATCCCTTGAAAGTCTGTCAGCTTCTCAGACCATCCCGTTCTACTATCTGGTGATTACCGAGATCGCTGAGCATGTGTTTAACGACGTAAATGCCAGTAGTGTGTTGCCCAAGCGTTTTCGCATGGTAGGAGAGAAAATGGACAGAGCGGAATGGTACGGGACTAGTGTTAGGGAGACGTGATGTTGCCAACTACTGCTGGGTAACAATGTGGCCAGGTTATGGAGGAAGAAAAATTCTAGATGGGTCGAAGAAAACACTAAATGGAGAAAGTAGTGCAGAGGATGCAGGAGTAAGTAAGGGGCTTCCAAAAGGAATAAAGGGTAAAGAATTAAAGGGAGGGGACAATAATAATAATAATACTAATAAAAATGAAGGGGTAAAGGGGGATAAAGAAACAATATAAAAATAGAATAAAAAGCAACTAGAGACGGAACGAAGAAGAGAATGTGGAAGAAGAAAAACAAACTGTGCTGCAGGGAGTTACATGCAGTTGAGGCCGGGTTCATGATTGGTGGAAACGATAGAGATGTACTTCTGCTCCATCTCTTTCTAACTGTGGCAGGTGAGTCAGGGTTTAGAATTTTAAGGATGCTGACTCGAAAGGTTTCGTCAAATGTGCAACCGTGATAAGAAGTGTGTTCAGGTATGGGGAGGTGCGGAAGTTGTGATTTGGAGGAGTAGCGATAGTTGTTGATGCGGATTGTTAGAGGAGTTTGGGTTTCACCAACGTAAAAGGCGGAACATAGGTTACAGAGTAGGAGATAATTGAGGTTGGAAGATATGCAACTGCCAAGTATCGGAAATATTATGTCTTATAAGTAACTGAAAGTTCCAAGGTCAGACTGAGATAAAAATAGGACAAGTTCTGCAGCGGGGTCTATTGAACTTGCCAGGTTTTGGGGGAGGGGGGCGAGATTGGTCCAGTTCTGGTGAGAATCGTGTTGAGATTCGGTGGTCTGTGGTAGAATATTTTTGGGCACGACGGGAAAACTCTTTGTTTCATGTGGCACAGTGAGTATGGGGTGAGTAGCTTTTAGAGAGTCTGAAGTCTGGGGTGGTACTTAGAGAAAATTGGAAGCGGAGGGACCTTCGTGGAGAGGTCGGTTGGAGTTAGACTGATTGCTGGCACGGTCGAGTTGTTTACGGATGAACTCTTTGGGATATCCACGGTCAGTGAGAGCTGGGGAGAGGGCACTGAAATAATTTTGTAGTAGGTCATCAGAAGAACAGATGCGGGTGCCACGGACAACAACAGCGTATGGAAGAGAGCGTTTGGTATAGTATGGATGAGAGGTATCCATTACTAGAGGTTTCACTATATATCTATATATATTTGTATATAAAATGGTAAAACAGGTAGAAAAAAAAAGAATACTTACATGGTAGATTCTCGAGACAAATGTACAATAACAATACAAACACAATAGAAACGCAGTACGTTTCGCAAAAGCGTTTCTAACTATTAGGAAAGAAAATGGATAGAGCGGACAGGTGCGGGACTGGTGTTAAGGAAACACCACATTGTAAACAGATGCAGGGTGACAGTGTGGCCAGGTTATGGAGGCGGGAAAATAACTAGATGGGACGGAGAAAACACCAAATGGAGAAGAAACTGCGAAGCTTACTAGAAGAGGAATGTCTCATTTCAGTATTGACAGAAATTGTGATGACGTCACATTTGCATATTTGTGGAGAAAAACACGATTTAACCGTGTCTGCTATAAAAAGAAACACCGTACCTGACCTTACATAAAGCCTTTATTCACGGTTTGAGCGCGAAAGTAAAACCTGGCCTTAACCTTCAATAACTCTAAGCTCCCCTTTTCCTCTGCAGTTTCAACACATTTCGACCCACGATCCCACCTTCTACTTACACGCTATACAGTTATTATTATTTCAAGTTCCGGATTTCTACGCACTACAGCAGTCAGTTGTTCTCCAGTTTTGATGTTTTGTCCACTACGTGTCGCCACTGTCTCTTGAAACTTGTATTTTGTGAACACGTGAACTTCGCTCTCTTCCTCTATACTTGAAAAAGTGTGAATACACGAAATATAGTGCCTTTTTTGATGTGTACATGTGAATATGTGTGATCTAATGCGTTAGTAAGCTGTAAGTAATATTTTTTTCTCCTTCATTTGTCTAAAATTTACCTTATATATATAGTGCAATGGAAAGCCAGGAGGGCAATTTAAGTTAAAGTTAAGACAAATTAAGTTAAAAAAAGGATAATACTAAATCTTATAGTTTCGCTTTTGATCACACATATTCACATATAAAAAGTCACTATTTTTCATGCATTACACGTTTTCAAGTTTAGAGGAGGCGAAACTTTTCATTCTTCTTCTATACTTGTAAACGTGTAATATACGAAATATAGTGACGTTTTATTTCTGAATATGTGTGATCTAGTATGAACTATAAGTTGTAAGTATTATCCTTTTTTCCCTTCATTTGTCTTAAATTTACCTTATATATATAACATTTCTACTTAATAATAGAACTTTAACAAGGGTATCCATTGCCTATCCAGCTTGTTCCTATTTAGAAAGATATAATACCCATAACAAGCTACATATGCCTGGTTTTTAGCTCGAAAATTCTACCAGATGCGTAGTGTTTCTTGGTACCAGTACATTGTACGTAAAAGAAAAAAAAACGTGATTGATAAAAATTCTTCGAGGAATAAAATAAATGACTTCTTCCCGTCTTGTTTCAAATATTTTATGAAAACACTTTCATTTTTGCAGATACACCAAATGAGGAACGTCGTTTCTTTTCATTCCATGATTGGGGCGTGTCTGTCTATGAACCTACAGCTTGCAGGTTGTATCATCAAATTCAAGCTACTGACATTATTCCTGGTACACAGGTATATTACTGAATATATGTATATCTATTCATTAATTGTTCAAATACAGGTTGTGCCATAAAATCGGGCTTTTTGAGCAAAACGAAACTACACTGCCTTTTATTATAAAAAAATTACAAATACATTTACTACATTATTACACATTGCCAATTGTAAAATATGCACTGTCATGTTCATGTCTTTAAATGACGTCCTACAAATGACTATCAGTTTAAGGTTGACATTCGGACAATCAACGACTGTTATTGCCCATGACACATTCCAGTATTTGAATCGAAACGCTTCTGTTTTAATACGGATGTTGAATTTCAGTTCCTCGTGAGCTGCATGAACGCACGTTACACAGGTAGAAAACCGGAGTGTGGTGTACGACCTGCTCAATCGGAATTATCAGCATTTCTAGTTTTCGAGGATTAGCATGGAGGGGCAGCCACGGTTACATCTCAAAGCATGCCGATATGATTAACACACTTCTCACAGCTGAACTTGCACACTTCCTTCAAATAAGGCATTTTGGCTCCAACAAGCCGGTACTATGTTTCACTGTGCACGAATTTATAGGGAAGCTCTGCTCCTGCCTTGCGAAAACGCCATCATTTCAAAGAATGGTGACATTTTGTGGTCTCCCAGGTCAGCAGATTTGGAGGTTTGTGTTTGATTCCTGTGGGGTACTTTAAACAGAAGATGTCTGCACATCATTGCGGAGCTAGAAAACAACATCTGTGCTGAAATCATAAATATTTCTATTCTGATATTGGAACGTGCCATGGATGATTTTTATCGCTGATTGTTCGGGTTTCAACGTCAAAATGCTTGTCACTTGCAGGACGTAATGTTCAAAACATGATCGCAATTCTAAATATTTTGCAAATGGCAATGTATAAGGATGTAGCGAATGTTTCCATTATCTTTTAGTAGTAAAATCCAGTATCAGTTTTGTTGCATTCAATATATATTTAGATATATAGTTAGATAGGCAGATGGAAAGATAGAAAGAAAGATATACAAGGTGTTTCACTAATACTGGACACTCCAAAATAACTTGAAAATGGAATAAAAAATTAAAAATGTGCTCAGGTAACCTGATACCTACGGGAGGGGGACACCTGATCAAGCACACAACAACAGTGTCACATAAGCAGTGTTTCCACCACAACACAAACTTATATTTTTTCAAATGGTACTACGAAAACTGTTAATTGAAAATAAATCTACGAAGCAAAATACGTCCAATGATACCAAAGTCGATGCTTAGTGTCACCAACTTCGGGAGATATGAAAGGTCAAAGTTGGAAAAAGAATGAATGGATTGTAGCTAAATGCATAATATTAGATCAGAAAAATGAACACGGAATGAAAATAGGATGTGGTCTTAACAAAATGCCAAATTTAAGTTCATTACGACTAGCATCCCGAGACGCCGAAAGAATGGGAAATTTACAATCGCTATTTACGCAAAAAGTGATCCCTCGACAAAAGTCACAAAAATAAACAGGAAGACTCTTTGAGGGTTCAAAAACGTAATGACATTTATTTGGAAGCAATTGGAAGTAATATCACAAAGCGTTCACAAGATACAACAAAGGTGGGAGAAGGTGGCAACATTGGAGAGGCATTTTTTATCCCTCAAGCAGCAGGGATTGCAAGGAGTATGGTGAATATTGGTCTGCAACCCGATTGCCAGGATGATCGCTTCGCGAGGTACAGCGATAACGGATGTAGTAGCTCCTTCTCCTCCTATTCGATAATTTCATTATAAAATATACACAAAAAGATAGTACGTTACCATTGGATATGCAAGTTACTTTATACATTTGCATGATAAACTATAGCAGGTATAAAGAATAAAAACAAAGCTTTCAGCAAGTAAGATCCAAATATTGTTTCAAACTAGCATCCAGATTACTTCCACTTCAGTACAAGACAGCTATGGTAAGCGCGTAGCAGACGGTAGCGCGTCAGACTTTGGAACTTTTATACTTTCAGCAACAGTTCAAGTCCCGCTGGTGGCATTTAATTTCTTTTTTTTTTTTTTTTACTGAGCGTGAATCAGTAATAGCAAAAATGATTTATTTACGTTAGACGCACGCTTATTGACTTTTGTACATTTTCAGTTAAATGTTTTAAGCAGGGTAGAATTTAATTTAGTTTGGTACTGTTCAAAATTCAACTAAACGAACACACGAAGAAAAATGAACAATATGATGCAATGTATTAAGAGCCATTATTTTCAATTGAATTCAATTGAATTTATTTTAAGGTCTTTAGGCTCAGCCGGAATAGGGGAGGGGAAAGGATTCGGGGAGGTTTCGACCAGGACCTATGTTGAAAGTGCCATCAAGGCATTAGTCTGGTATGTCTGAGGAAATCCCTGGAAAAGCCTTAGTGAGGATGATCGGGCACTGGGGTCGAACCCAGGACTTCTCGAATGGAGATGTCTGCAGTTGATAGGAAAAGAGAAAATAGTGGATCTCTTTTTAGTTTTCAAGAATAAAATAATAATATACTGTACTTCACTGCATAGGGGACAGATCATTTGAAATCGTCAAGCTTCGATCCTCTAGCCTATTCAAATAAATGTATTTTTTAACATTTTTATATCCTATATAAGAATAGTGCAAAACCTTTTACTTGTACGCAAATCGATTAATTCATAGCGGCCATGTTTGTGAATTATGAATTATTTTTTATTTATGGCCTTTAGGCATCTAAGGTTCCGGCGGGGAGGGGAGGAAAACGAATGCGAAATTGTGCCGGCCTAAGTTGAAAGTACAATCACGGCATCTGTCTGGTGTGACTGATGAAAAACCTCGGTATGGATAGTCGGTCGCTGGGATAGAACCCACTATCTTTCGAATGTTACGCCAACGCTCTACCACTGAGTCATGGGGCCTCCGTGGTTCTATTTTGGTATTGCCGCACATGCCGAAATTTGTGTTTGCAGACGCTTACGAAAAATATATCATCTGCGGACTGGTAGGACTTTCAATCAAAAATCATTGTTTCCTTTAAAGTCTCCTTGATAATTTTAGTCATCTGTATGAAAAACCTAAAGCGTAATCGAAATGGTCAAAATGGTACCGGTATCCAAATGTCCTTCTGGAAATAGAAACTATGCTGGTTCTTCAGGGTGCTTTTTCGCACGGAAAGAATTGAATATCATTTTTTTTTACACTATTACATATAAAATTATATTGAAAACAGATACAGTACTTATTTTGCGCATTTCTTTCTCGTCACATCAGTTTCATATACGGTCCTGGGTTCGACCCCAGCGGCCGCCCATCCTCACTGAGGCTTTTCCAGGGTTTTCAGTCACACCAGGCAAATGCCGGGATGACACCTTCAACATAGGCCCTCGCCGACACCTCCCCGAATCCTTTCCCCTCCCCTATTCCGACCTGATCCTTAGATGCCTAAAGGCCATAAACAAAATTCAGTTCACCTCAATTCCAGCTACAATAAGATACAGTCAGATTTTTCCAGGGGGGATGCTGTTTTGAGATAATTACCATTAAAAATCACGAATTTCATAAATTTTTAAATTTCAAGCAGCTATCACATTTAATAGTAGACTTTTTTCAGCACTTTTTCCATATCCCATAGTTTATTTCTACCATGAACTTTCAATTTCACTACAATTAATTTTGGAGTATTGTTGCTTAGCTGAAAATTATGCCTTGAAACCGTACTTGTATCTTTTATGTTGCTTGGTGACTTTAGAGAGTAACCTAAAGACCATAGGAAAGAGAGGTCTTTTCCCAGTATACCAGCTTTTTTTTCTTTTTCTTTTACGTTTCTTCTTTATCCATATTCCTTTAATGAAATTCCTTGATCCAGTAGAGTGTGTAACAGTAGCACAAAAACGGCTTTTAGCCCATTATTTGTTGCCACGCAACAACACAAAGCAACAATGCCTCACCGCGGATTCCTTCAAGATTTTCAGTTTCTGCAGATGTCAAAAGAAGAAGATGATGGGGTGTAAAGTCAAACTTGGGAGAGTGTAATTGAAATTTTGCACGGTGTCTATCGATTTTTGACCGTAAAAATAAAGTTGGGCAATCTCGAGATTGGGAGGTGGGATCTGGCGCAATCACTGTGTCTTATTAAAATGTATAAGTAGTCATTATCAGCTAATAGGGTGCTGTATGTAAACACAAACTTGGGGTGATGTTGCTTTAAAAAGCTATGACATCCAGAAAATATGCCTTGTTCACATTTTCAGAACAAAAGGAGTCCGTAACCTTCAACTTTGGGGGTTGATACTTGGCAGGGCAAATTTTTCCGAGGGTTCAAACTTGCGCATTGTTAATCTCTCATAAACTATTTTCATAAAACAAGGAAAATAAAAATATAACTATAAAAATATTTTAACCCCTAAAAATATACACATTGTTTGAATTTCTAGATAATGGACCGAGCTGCCGTCACTCAGTAGTAGAGCGTTGGCTTAGCATTCGAAAGGTCCTGGGATCGATAGGTCCTGGGATCGATACCAGCGGCCAACCATCCTCACTGAGGTTTTTCCTCAATCACACCAGGAAGCCGAAAGGCCTTAAAAAATTCAATTCAATTTAATTCAAAATAATGGCTCTTAATACATTGCATCATATTGTTCAGTTTTCTTCATGTGTTCCTTTTGTCGAAATTTGAACAGCACCAAACTAAATTAAATTCTACCCTGCTTAAAACATTTAATTGAAAATGTATAAAAGTCAATAAGCGTGCGTCTAACGTAAATAAATCATTTTTGTTATTACTGATTCACGTTCAGTAACAAAAAATTAAATGCCACCAGCGGGATTCGAACTGTTGCTCAAAGTATAAAAGTTCCAAAGTCAGACACGCTACCGTCTGCTACGCGCTTACCATAGTTGTCTTGTACTGAAGTGAAAGTAATCTGGATGCTAGTTTGAAACAGTATTTGGAAATCTTACTTGCTGAAAGCTTTGTTTTTATTCTTTATACCTGCTATAGTTTATCATGCAAATGTATAAAGTAACTTGCATATCCAATGGTAACGTACCATCTTTTTGTGTATATTTTATAATAAAATTATCGAATAGGAGGAGAAGGAGTTACTACATCCATCATTGCTGTACCTCGCGAAGCGATCATCCTGGCAATCGGGTTGCAGACCAATATTCACCATACTCCTTGCAACCCCGTGCTGCTTGAGGGATAAAAAATGCCCCTTTAATGTTGCCACCTTCTCCCACCTTTGTTGTATCTTGTGAACGCTTTGTGATATTGCTTGTAAATAAATTTCATTACGCTTTTGAACCCTCAACGAGTTTTCCTGTTTATTTTTGTGACTTTCGTCAAGGGGTCACTTTTTGCATAAATAGCGATTGTAAATTTCCTATTCTTTCGGTGTCTCGGGTGGTAACACTGCTAGTCGTAATGAACTTTACTTTTGGCATTTTGTTACGACCACATCCTATTTTCATTCCGTGTTCACGTTTCTGATCTAATATTACGCATTTAGCTACAATCCATTCGTTCTTTTTCCAACTTTGACCTTTCATATCTCCCGAGTTGGCGACACTAAGCATCGACTTTGGTATCATTGGACATATTTTGCTTCGTAGATTTATTTTCAATTAACAGTTTTCGTAGTACCATTTGAAAAAAATATAAGTTTGTGTTGTGGTGGGAACACTGCTTATGTGACACTGTTGTTGTGTGCTTGATCAGGTGTCGAACTCCCGTAGGTATCAGGTTACCTGAGCACATTTTTAATATTTTGTTCCATTTTCAAGTTATTTTGGAGTGTCCTGTATTAGTGAAACTCTCTGTATATATATGCCATACACTTTATTACTACTTGTATTTACTTGTAATTAAATATTTGTAAAATTTACAATTTTAATTAATACATTTATTTTTGAAAAAAAAAAAACCTTGACAGTTTTGTCGGCAGACGAAAACAGTACTTTCTGAGGTAACATTAGTATAATCTGGACGAAAAGATATTTAACTTCGCGTTTAGTGACGAAACCGCCTCCAGAACCTCGTGCCAAGGAATGCTCTAGCATTCGTCGTCGGTACTGCAATACCCTCTATGTGCCAATTTTTAACTTTTCATTTTTTTCTTCCAGTTTATAGTTCTGTTTACTGTGCATACTGTAAAAAAATTCAGTTTTGGAAATAACTTCTACTTTTTGAGATATTACAACTTTTCAATACCTAAATTATATTCCAGACTGTACGCCAGGAACCGGTTTTTGGTCTTCCTGAAAAATTGATAGTTTGCCACATAAGGATTATTGCAGTTCCGACGACGATATATTTCTTCACTTTTAATTGCAATTGATAATGTATGATGTTTGGTGTTAAGTTTTTTGTTTTGTAGTGTTCAATTATCCAAGTTGTAGTGTTCAATTATTCAAATTGTAGTGTTCAATATAACATCAACACGACACAATCTTATATAATATCATTATTATTGTTACTATTTGTTTAGGTAATATTTTTCTTTCTTTTAGTAATCGCTTTATGAATGTAATATTATATCTTTCTTCACTTCTAATTGCAATTGATAATGTATGATTTTTAGTGTTCAGTTTTGTTTGTATTGTAGTATTCGATAATTCAAATTGTAGTGCTCAATTATTCATAACATGTATATTTAATGTAGAATGTTCAAATGGTTGAGTGGAAGAAAAGGTTATGCCTTAACTCCGCCATTTAAAATATGAATAAATGAAATGAAATGAAATCATCTAGAATATTAAAAGCACATAAGCCAGCATATATATATATATATATATATATATATATATATATATATATATATAGTAAGTCTACCGGAAATTTCTGTCCGTATAAACGTGTTTATCTGAAACATAAATGGCTACCTCTTTATACCATTGTATTTCTGCATGGGTGCTCTTTTAGATTTACTGAAACAATGGTTTCATCATCTCAGTATAAAGTGAGATTCGTTCGCATAAACTTTTTAAGATCTTTAGGCAAATTTGCCTCAGGCCGGATGGAATGATTGGTGGAATGAAGAAAGTGGGAGCAACGGGAGAACCCCGAGAAAACAAACCTCACATAGCAAGAGCAGGGTTAGAACCGACGAACCCAAACGCCAGAGGTGAGGGCTCTAACTGTTGAGCCACAGCGGCTCTTACGCCACAACTATATATATAAAGACTGTTCCATAACTCGTGTTATCTTGTAGAGCACTGGGAGAAGATAAAGTTTTCACACAATTAATGTAAAATTTGGCATTCTTATTGAAAAATGTCTGAATTTTCTCAAATCTTTAAACTAAATTAGACAAAACTACTGTTTAGCCCCCCTTTTGTGGGCATAAACACAAAAGTTCATTTTCCTGATGGGAGATTCAATGTTAAATTTTGGAAGTAGTTTCCTTCAATAATTATTTGTAAGGATTTTGCGACAAATAAGTATTATTAGTGCAATAACACTCATCCACAATGCTAGTTCAGGTGTCGCCAACATTATTTATTTTTCGTAAGGCCCCCGGGACAAGGGACGTAAGTGGAGTGTTACAAAAATACCAAATTTTATTGTGGTATTGCCAGTCAGCATCAGCTTAATCACAAATGTCACATAATTAATGCTCGATGTTCCTTACATGTACCAGTGCCTGATATGGGGTTACAGCCCCCTTCCAAAAACCACTTTAAAAAATTCATATTCTTACTAGGGCAATAGAGACAGAAGCTAATTTGTTTGATCAATTAATGTGAAACTTGACATCATTATAGAAAAATGTATAAATCTTTAATATCTGGAATGTTATTTTGGTAACGCACTGCGTTAGGGCACGGAAGCGTTGCAAAATGTGGTGGAGCGTTACAAAATATCCACAATTTAGTTTGGGAATGCCAATGAGCATCAGATTAAACACAGAAATCAGAGAGTTAATGCTCCGATGATTCTTGCATGTGCCAGTAACTGATATAGGGCTACAACCCCATTTCAAAAATCACTTGAAAGGAATGCATGGTAAATATGCTTAATAGAGACATGCAGGCAGAAGCTAATATTATTTTAACAATTGATGTATAAACGTTGCATTCTTGCAGAAAAATATCTCATTTCTTCGAAGTTAGAATATAATGTTCACAACGCACCGTCTTAGGGTGTAACAAAAAGAGTTTAGTGGTTCAAAAATTCCAAATTTTATTTTGGGAATACCAATATCTATCAAATTAATCGCAGTCACATAATCAATATTCGATCCTAATTCAATTTGCTAATGTTTAGGAGCTGATACCCCACTTCAAAACATCAATTAATATAACTTCATACTCAGTAGAGACACATTTTTTTATACATTTAATGTGAAATTTGGATTTTTTTGTTGATCCAAATTTTACTCCGGGCCGCAAATTTTGTGTCCAAAAATAACATTCCAGACGTGAAAAATTCAATATTTGTGTACAAGAATGCCAAAATTTACATTGGTTGTGAGAAAAACATTAGCCTCTCAGTGTAGCCACGCAAAGGACATTTACCGTGTAGTTCTTTTAAGTCATTCTTGGAATAATGCTTCAGCCCCGAAGACAGACATTGACATCTGCAAGTAGTATCGAAGGATTCATTGTGGGATATTTGCGATTAATTTGACGCTGATTGTAATTCAAAAAAGAAAAAGTTGTGCTTTTATAATCCTTTTGTTACTTCTCATTTCCAACCCTTAGAAGCTGCATTGCCAAAATAATATTAAAGCTCTAAAAGTCAATCATTTTTGTCAAAAATGCCAAATTTCACATTAATTGTACAAAAAATTCAGCTTCTACCAGTATGTTGAAGTAGCCTTATTTCTACTATAAGTAATAATTTCCTTCTAATACGAATTTTGTTTTTCTTTTGTTTTAATCGTCGTGCTTTAATATCGCGCGCAAGGTTACATTTATTGAGGCTTAATTTCTTGCTTCTCCTTCCTTTTAGCAAGAGTTAATATGACGGATCAATTTGTTCAGGTTTTCTATTGGGGCAAATTAGCAGTAATTTTGTCCCATTTGACTATTTTTTATTGGCTGTTTTTTCCTCTATATTTTCGTAGGTACTAATCTTTTACCATATTTTATAATATTTAACTCGCTATTTTGGTGGAGGGAAAAACGCGAAGACAATTAGAGATAAGGACAAACAAGATCACCACAGTATTAGGGAATTGGTGTAATGAAAATAAACTTAAAATTTCAATTAATAAGACTAAGTATATGATATTCAAAGGAAAGTTGGAGCGAAATCCTACAATTAAGTATGAAAATCAAACTATTGGAAGAGTTGATAAGTTTAGATATTTGGGGGTTATAATTGATGAAAAGTTGAACTATAACGCCCACATTGAGGAAACTACTAATAAAATTTTGAAATTTGGAAATAAGATAATAACACTAATTGGCAAGCACTAAATTTAAGTTACCCACAAAAATTTTGAAATTATATAACTCCCAGATAGTAAATGCTATTGGCACCTATGCGTCCAGTGTATGGGCACATAGGCTGCAAGAAAACAAATCATTGGCATTAAAACTTAAAAGAGCTCAAAGAACCATCTTACTGCGAATGTCTGGAGCATATAATATAACACCGGGGGAAGCCATAAATGTCATTCTGGGGATAAGACCTTTACATCTACAAGCAATCAAAATGGCAGCTCAGTACTGGATAAAGCATGAAAACCAAATAAGAGCTACAGAAATTTTGCGGGAAATTCCACAAGATATAAAAGACATTGATAATAAAATAAATCAAATTTGGCAAAGAAATTGGCAAAATTCCGGAAAATCGAGAAGGTTGTATGGAATAATACCCCTGATTGAACAACGTTTAAAATGGACCAATTGGAATCCAGATAAGGGCTCGATACATTTCCTAAGTGGACATGGACCATACAAATTGAAATTACATGAACTAGAGATAGTGGAATCCCCCGAGTGTTCTTGCGGACAACTTTCAACATCCGAGCATGTGGTTCTCCATTGCCCAGAAAATCAGGTGAAGGCGGATGGAACTGTTGATACTCGAATTGTGGATTTGAGAAATGAACTAAAGAACGCTGACATACACGAAATAATTGAAGATGACATCAAAAGAACCTCCCTGGATTTGTTGGCTATCATCATCTCATATAAGGAGAATGGAATCTATATGAGGAGAATGAGGAGGAACATATATAACCAGGAATGAAGACGGGAAACAATGCATATTGTAAATAATGTAAATAACGTAGTCGAAGAATGTGTGACGCGCGCGACCCGGGTACCAAGGGGAATACGCGGTGCGGGAGAAGCAGAATGCGGGAAACTCACATATTAGAATTCACACCAACTTTGTGGATTAAACATCTCTTCCACGGCTGTGTTCTTACAAAATTGTGAGGACTCAACGCTAAATCGCGAACCGAAACCGGTATGCCCCGAGGCCAGCTGTCTAGCGTTGCGGGAGTGCGTGAGTGCGAGAACTTTCGGGATTAACGATTACTCATCCGCGAAGTCCCCAGTGCTTGACCACCAATCCTATGGATATGGATGGTAAGCGGAGTACCGAGGTAACTGGATTGGCAAAGTAAACAGTGATGTGCAATTTGAAAGAAGTATGAAGTGTAGTGTGAATGTGCGGTGTGGTTGAAGATTTGGCTGTGAAGAAACTTCCAAGATAGGCCCCAATCTATACAGATATGGAGGGTGTGTCCCAGCCCCCTGGAATGAACTTTAACGGCTGACTTCCCTGTTGAAAATGGATGATGAGAGTGAAAGCTAGGTTAGGATAGTTAGGATTAGCTTAGAGTAGATAGGTGAAGGATAAAAATTAAATTCTGATACCGAGCAATTCATAGGGAATTAAATGTAAATGTAAACTATTATTAATACTTATTGTGATAATTTGCTGATTATAATTTTTATTTCTGGTTGAAAATGTATAGATAGAGGAACTGAAGTCCATATAAATGAATGATTGTTTAGTGTTCTTGTATTTTGTATTTGAATTGCTTCTATTTTAGAAATATTTTATATATCATTAATGAGTAGATTACGGAAAATGAAGTATAAATTTTTATTAAGATAATTACACAGATAGCATAACGCGGGAAGTGTTTTAAATAACGTAATTTTAGCTGTATAAATAATAATAATAATAAAAAAACCGATACTAACAATAATAACTAGACAACTATGTAAGGACTAATAATACCGATATATAGGATTAGTAAGGAAGACACTTAAGAAAATACTGAAGTCACAACATAAAAGCAGGAATTAATAAAGTGAGAAACATGAATAAATAATAGTAAAATGTAACCCAAATAAAAAATAAAAACTTAATACATTAAACCACTAACACCAGTGTACTTAATATATAATTGTATTTTGTTACAGCTCAGGTCCATGTATTGTAATCCAGGTTTCAGTATTGTAAACTGAAATGAAAAGAAAAAATAAAAACAATAAAAAATAAAAGAAGAAATTCCCCCACTCGCGGAAAAAGGGCCTGGATTTGCCAGCGGGAGCCAGGCTAAAAGAACTCTTTGCTATTATTTTCTCTTTTTTTATGTAAACAATACCTTGAGGAACAACAGGTCCTGCCAACTCCGTGCTTCGGCGCCGTGTCAGGGGCCGAAGCAGGGAGACGAATACCGGGGATTGCCTGCCCCAGTCCCATGGAGAACACTTTTAATTCGCTGCATTTCAAATGCGCGAAGCGGGGCTGAGCCAAGATGACTGAGAGGTAGGGGTGGTCAGAGGGTCCCAAAATGAAATATTTAACTTTTATTATAGTAATTTATCCTTACGATTTCTCTTTGAAATATACGTTCTTTTTCCATGAACCACTACAAGAAAGAAGTTTTCTCTGTGATTTTCTTGTGACCTTGCTACAGTGTTTAGTTTCTCGTTTCCGGAAACAAAGCGACTAGGTGGTGCTGAGGTAGTAAGCAGAAGTATTTCTTCAAGATCTTTAGTATGAATGGGAAAATAATTAGCTGAGGCGATTAAAATTCAAAAATTTTAGTCATTCAGAACCTCTATTCCCACCTATGTTGCTATAGACAGGGAATGAAAAGGTTGTGATGAAATTTTCCAATGCTAATATACTGATTTAAGGGGAATGTATTGATTTTTCGATTTTTAAAATTTTTCAAATCAAACTGTCCGCTCTACTCAGCCTCCAGAGAGTTGCAGTTGAGGAATTTTTCTTGGAACCCATAATTTTCGGAAAGTGAAGATTTTATTATTATCAAAAACATTATTTCGTGTGTGATATACATATTAATTTTGGACGTGCAGTAATAGTTTTACGTCACCAGACAACCACTTGACATTTCTCGTTCGGATTTTCACTATTTCACTCTATTTCACTTCCGAAAGCTAAATTAATGGGCGCATTGCGGCTATAACATTCAATTCCAGTAGTTTTGTAGTATAGGCACTTCGTACCGTATACACACATTTTCGCATGCTTTTCCCGATTTTAACTCATTTACACTTGCAAATCCATTCAATATACTTAAAGACATTTTAAACAACTGTACTTACCATCCTTTGCTTGAAACGCGCCTGCAGAATACCCCGCCTTTGAACTGTCCTTGCCCCGGCCAGGATGTTAAAAAAAATGTATGGTTCGGAAAACCTTCGTTGCCGATAAATGGTGGCCCTTCAGTAAGACCAGCTTACTTCATTTTGGCATTCGTAAACCACATCCGATAAATCGCGCATTATTTATGTCTATACATACGCCTTTAGTCACCAACACCATAATGATCCAATTGGCGCCAACACGCTAACTGCCACTTTCAAGAATTCGCGAGGATTAAAAAACTTCCTGCTAAGGGTTCCCTGCTTCTTTAGGCCCTTACGGGATAGAAATAACCCTACTGGAATTAAACACTCCTATAAGCCCATAGCTAAGAAGGCGGTTAGGGGGCGGAGAACCCCTATCAATACTTGACATACCTACATATAGCTTGTATGTATGAATATTGTCATATACTTACCCCCTCCCCCTTCTTTCAGTTTTAGTCTGACTACGAGCCCGTGCTGTGATTGCATTGTTTCCAACGTACGGCTTTCTTTACTGTTTACAAGTACATCAACAGGGGGTTAGGTTAGGTGAGTCAGGTTAGGTACTTTATGTTGTTGAATTTTATAATTTGAAACATTCTAAGTGAATTTAATTTAATTCAGTTATATCAGGGCATTGTTGTTATTGAATTATGTTTTAACGAATTTAGAAGTAGGATTGTTTTGTGTGTCTCTTGAAATATAACGAAACAAGCTGTGCTGGGAATGTTTTATTTTTCTATTTAGAAGATTGTGATGGAAATAACCTTTACTGTATAAAGACGAATTTACGGAGGCAAGATTCACTGGATATACAGATGAGATAATTTAGCTTAAACATCATATATGCAGATAGTATGTCTTTGTTATGTTCTATGAGAATGCAATGATGATGGAAGTATCCATTCTTTGGATTTATGTAAAGAAACTAATGAATGTAACCGACTTGTGTCAATACATGGAAATACAGGTTCATATCAATTCTTGAATTCTTCATGCAAATTATGTTAACCTTAGTGGAGATCAATAACTTTTACTCAAGCATAGATTTGTGCCACTTCAGACTAATAATACTATTAAACTAAGTAATTGTGCTAATCAACATTTTATAAAAACAAATTGGCGACGAGTAAATCGAATCGACGTTGATTATTACTGTATGCTGGAATTGAAATTAAATAAACATGGTAGTATCGTTTTTAAAAGGTAATCAGTTGCAAAACATGAAAACAATTAATCGACTATACAATGTGTGGAAAACACAGCCTGTGCATGATATCAAAGAAGGTCTTGATGTTAAATTTAAAGACTTGGAAATAAGAAAAAAAATACAGAGCTGGTCAAAGAAATTGCACGCTTTTGTTTACAATAAGGTAACAGAGGTCAAATCAAAATGGAGTACAGAAAAGTATAATGATAACATCGATAATCAAACGTTAGGAATCAAACAGTTGTCATTAGTAAATGTAACACCATGTTATAACCAACTTCGAATCAATGGTAAAGTAGTAATAGCGGAAGTGGATTCAGGCAGCTGTGTAAATTTAATGACACTTGAGGTTCTAAAATCTCTTCAATCCGAAGTGTGTTTAATAGCAGACCACATACTTCTACAAGTAGCTAACGGTCATCAGATCATTACATTAGGTTCAACTTCATTAACATGTCAAATAGATAATCAGATAGTGAGCTTAAATTTTTATATAGTGAATGATATGTTAAGACACACGTTAATCGGAAGAACAGGTATGGAAATAATATGGCCTAATTGGAGAGAAAATTTTACAGATAAAAGTATGGTGGATATAAATATGGTCTTAAATCCAGAGAATTGTGTTGCCTATAGAGATAATTTATTACACACATACGCAGATGTTTTCAACGATAGCATTCTAGAACCAGTAAAAGACTATAAAGTACATGTGTCAACGGATTCTAATGCAGTTCCAGTTTTTAGGAAATTTTATAGAATCCCAAGTTTGGAACAGAAAGTAAAAGACAGTTTTGACAAATTACAAGAGCAAGGGATTATCGAACCAACAACTTATTCTGATTGGGCTACTCCGATAGTTGTTGTACCAAAAAAACAAGGTGCCGAAATTAGAATATGCTCTAATTTTAAGGTTACAGTTAATAAGTGGGTTAAAAATATGTCATACCCATTACCAACTTTGGAGGACATACTAGCAAAATTACAAGGGGAAAGTACTTTTGTGGTTCTAGATTTGAACCAAGCTTATCTACAGCTAGAGTTAGATGAGGAATCACAGAGATTACTAGTGTTAAATACTCCTTGGGGATTATATAAAAATAAACATCTTCCTTCCATTTGGTTTATCGGCGGTCCCTTTGATTTTCCAGCGTTTCATGGATAGTACATTAAATGATCTACCATACGCACAAGCATTTTTAGACGATGTGATGATTGGCGGAAGAAATTTAGAGGAATGTTATAAAAATACTTGTACAGTGCTAGAGAGATTTAGGTGCCGCAACATAAAAGTTAAAAGATCAAAATGTCAATTCTTTTCCACAAACGTCGAATATCTAGGTCATATAATTTCGGGGAAAGGAGTCAAACTTTTGGAAAAACATCAAAAGGCGATTTTAGATTGTCCTGCACCATTAAATGTGAGCCAGTTAAGATCATTTATAGGTATGGTGATGTATTATCATAAGCATGTACCACATTTAATAAATCATCTGCATTTACTACATGACTTACTTAAAAAGGAGGTTAAGTGGAATTGGTCTGAGTTACATCAAAAACAATTTGATGAAGTAAAAGAATTAATTGTCAAAAGTAATAAAGTGCATATTTTCAACCCCAAACAGGAAGTTTTTCTCATCACAGACGCTAGTCCATATGGGGTGGGAGTGTAGCTATGCAACAAAGATACGGATGGTAGATTGAACACAGTTGTATGTGCTTCGGCAAAACTTACTTCCTGTGAACAAAATTACTCACATTTTGAAAAAGAAGCTTTGGCTTTAGTGTATGGAGTACGCAAATTTCACAAATATCTCTATGGTAGACCTTTTACCGTTTTAACGGATTCTATACCTGTAACTATGATCTTCGGGGAAGAAAAACCAATACCTTCTTCTGCCCATCCAAGGTTAGTGCGATGGTCATTGTTTTTATCAGGTTACACCAACAAGATTATATATAATAAAAAGGTCCAGGTAGCCGATTGTTTATCTAGACTACCTTCAGAGGATACAACCGATAGTTCACAATTTTATGTTCTAAATGTTAGAGGGGATGCGTCTCAGTTATCAGATATTCAAGATGAAATACAAAATAATCCAATATTAAAACAAATTTTTGACTGGACAATAAATGGTTGGCCTTCCCATTTACCAAAGAATTATCAGGAAAATACATATAAATATTATTATAAGAATCGAGCTGAAATAAATGTGTTCAATAGTTGCTTGTTTAAGGGTTCAAAATTGATAGTACCTCCAAAGATGAGAATGTTTCTACTTCAGTCTTTACATACACATCATTTGGGTATTACTCGTTTGAAAGAAGTACTTAGATCCTACTATTGGTGGCCCCAAATGCATACTCAGTTAGAATCATTCAGAAACAACTGTTGTAATTGCCAGGTGCAACATCGTCAGCCACCACATGTGCATTTCTCCAAATGGCAGCAGGCACAATATCCTTTTCAAAGAATTCATATTGAATTCTTTGATTTTGGTGGATCTAAATATCTATTAGTTATAGACAGTTATTCTAAATGGGTCCAAATAATATCAGTGAAAAGTACATCAGCACAAGAATCTATAAACAAATTGCAAAGCATGTTCAATGTTGTGGGATTACCAACAGTAATCGTATCGCAAAATGGTCCACAATTTTCAAGTGGGGACTTTACTAGATGGTGTGGTTCTCATGGAATATTTTTGATGCATTCACCACCATACCACCCACAAAGCAACGGGTTGACGGAACGATCAGTGCAGGATCTAAAATCAATGCTTAGGCGTAGACTAGTGGACATACCTACACCTCAATGGTCAAGTGTAATAGAGAAAATACAAGCAGATATAGCTTTGCAAATACTCCATTGTTAAATGGCAAATCTCCAGCAGAGATGGTGTTTTCATATAAACCGAACACAAGATTCAACACATTATTACGTAAGGCTAAGTATGAATCACTTGATATGACGAAGATCAATGATTGTAAGTTACTACCGAAGGTGGGAGAAAACGTATTGGTCCAAAATATTCCCCATAGAACACCAAAATTCTTAGAAGCTACTGTCATCAGACAGGTGGGTCACCGAATGGTGGAGGTGCAAATAGGTACGGCGAGAAGAAGAGTTCATGTTCACCAGTTAAGAAGATTAAATGGTCATCAGAACTTACATTCCAAACAAGAAGTGGATGATACAGAGTGGTGGGAGTGGAATAGTCATCAACAAATCACAAACCAAGAATCATGGAATTGGAACGCACAAAATAATAATCAACAAATTCCAAACCAAGAATCACCACAATTAAGGCGCTCACAGTGCAGTCGAAGACCACCTAGATATTTCGAAGGCGAGGGATATACTTAAGCAACATTCATTTCCGAGGGGGAGTGAATTGTGAGAATAAGAAAGAGTGATTGTTGTTGAATTTTATAATTTGAAACATTCTACGTGAATTTAATTTAATTCAGTTATATCAGGGCATTGTTGTTATTGAATTATGTTTTAACGAATTTAGAAGCAGGATTGTTATGTGTGTCTTGAAATATAACGAAACAAGCTGTGTTGGGAATGTTTTACTTTTCTATTTAGAAGATTGTGATGGAAATAACCTTTACTGTATAAAGACGAATTTACGGAGGCAAGATTCACTGGATATACAGATGAGATAATTTAGCTTAAACATCATATATGCAGGTAGTATGTCTTTGTTATGTTCTATGAGAAAGCGATGATGATGGAAGTATCCATTCTTTGGATTTATGTAAAGAAACTAATGAATGTAACCGACTTGTGTCAATACATGGAAATACAGGTTCATATCAATTCTTGAATTCTTCATGCAAATTATGTTAACCTTAGTGGAGATCAATAACTTTTACTCAAGCATAGATTTGTGCCACTTCAGACTAATAATACTATTAAACTAAGTAATTGTGCTAATCAACATTTTATAAAAACACTTTATTTTATATATAAAAAGGTAAAGCTATCCCTGCGATAAGCACGCGCCGTGAACGGCGCATGGGGGATGTGGAGGTAGCGCTCCACATTTTCTTGAAATACGGTACGAAGTGAGATGGGGTGGTCAGTCCCACGATCGACTGCCTTTACCTTCCCAAGGTACCCAGGAATACCAAGGCCACTCCGGTACTCAATTTGAAAGGAGGTTGAGTGCATCTCAGAGCATGGGAACACTGTGAGAAAAGTGTCCAGTGTCCTAGCCGGGATTTGAACCCGGGCCGCTCGATTCGTAGTCAGACGCGCTACTGTAAATAAATCACAGCCATATTGGATTCGCTACTGAATAAGGCCTCTCTGCTTGGAGGAAGGAGATAGGTCTACGGCTGCCATGCTAATGATACGGGTTGGGCGAGGAGAACCGAAGCTCTCACTGTGATCGTCATCTTTTATTCATATCACGATGGTGGGTGGGCACCGTTCCAGACCCACACGCCTTGGAAAAAAATCCTTGGCAACGCCGAGAATCGAACCCTGGACCCCTCAATCCGTAGTCAGCAAAGCTAAACACTATACCAACGGGTACGCATTTTGAAATTTTACACTGCTGACACAATCAGTTACTCGCCGTTCAATAAATAACTGCCGCTCATGGCGCTGCGATCGGATTTCATATCGTCTGTTGCTTATAATGGCCGATTACTTTGTACTTTGAAGCGGGTAAGAAATCTTTGTTATTTAAAATAATTAGGCCCTTTAGACAAATAGCGCCATACAAATCTTACATAAGACATCTTCCTTTACTTACCCGCAAAGTCAATTTTCCATTTTCTGGTGACGTAAAACTATAACAGCACCATTTTGGACATATATTTGACAACATTTCAGTTCTTTCCTTGTGTGTTAATAGTTTATAATCATGGCATTCCAATTTAGTCAGTATGAAAGCTTGGTTTGTCTCTGTATCTTGATCTGGCGTAATGTTTTTCCT
Source organism: Lepisma saccharinum (assembly GCA_022664845.1). NCBI lineage: Eukaryota > Metazoa > Arthropoda > Insecta > Zygentoma > Lepismatidae > Lepisma > Lepisma saccharinum. Next base: position 19,598 of record JAGDQP010006775.1, on the reverse strand, counting down.
TAATCTGGAACAGTGAATTTTCTCTCCCTCTTTTCTAATAAAGAAACTTTTTCTTGTTTCGGTATATTTAACTAAAGTTTATATCTGCTTAGCCGTCATGTTTACTCGTTGTATACTTCAGTTCGTTTTTGGTATCAGGCTATACTCTAGTTTAGGTACTCCGTTTACGACATTGTACCTTATACCTATCCTTTTGACGTGCTACGTTCAATGTTTTCTCTACCTCGATCACCGTATCATGTAATGATTCTGGCCAATTCTAAAAGTCACTGATTATGTCAATTTTGGCAAAACTGAACAATGTTTCACTTTATTCAGAAACTTCATCTTTAGACCTTACTGTAATTTTTGATGATGGAATTCTTTATCTATGTATATCTAACTTTTCAGTATGCTATAAGACTGTTGACTTTCCTGCATGACATATTGAAAATCTAGCATATCAGTAATAGATAATAATTTAATTCCGTGATTTTAAGGCCTATTCTGAAGTATGGAAATTCTACAATTATTGAGTAATGGCCTAATTTGTGGTTCAGTTTGTCCGGTGAATGGTTTAACTTGTGTTATAGTGTATAGGTTCTAAATTCTATGCATGACCTAGAAACAGTGGTATTTATCTAATAATAGTTGTCATTTCTCAAGCAAAACTTTCAAACTAATACGTGTTTAAGGAAATTAAATATATATATATTATCGAATAGCATGTGATTCCTGTCTTCGCTTAGTCCTCATTATGTAAACAATTATCACTTCGACTTTATATATCAAAACTGAAGATCTTTACATATATAATTGTTTTAAACCAACGTTCAGCTTCATATGTTTTCAAACTGAGCTAGTGAAGTTTTATTCAAGTAAATGAAAGTATTTTTTTAATACATTTGTAGATTGAATGTTTTAACATAATTGGTAATTGCCCTTTAGCCAATTGGCAATTGGCCTTTTCAATATTGGCAATTTTGTAGATTAGATCCTTTTGTAGCTAGTTGAGTTAGCTATCTTAAGGGTAGCTTCCCGTTTTTGCGCGTTTGAACTGTTGTGTTTCAGTAACTATAGTAGCCCATCTCGCCAACGAGGCAGTGCGTTCTTCTCTGACAGGATTCTAGTTAGCTAATTATAAGACATATTCTTGGTACACGCATAATGACATTAATGATCATACAAGGGTAAACTCTATATGAGAAAAAAGGTACATATATAGTACCAGTTGAGGATACTGCACCTCAGTCAGGATTAAGCTTTTCTCTGATAGGCATTTTAGCTTGGTGTTATTATGTCAGAGTATAGAATACATGTCTAAATGAATAAATATATATATATTTTTCTTCATCGAGTTTCAATAGTTTTTGTTCCTGTCTGGTGATGGGCGACTATTCTCGGCACTAGTATTATGGGATTTTACTGTAACTCCCGTGATCAATATGCCCTAGCTTTCAGATTTAAAAATGTAAAATCACTTATATGCAAGTATATATAAGTTATAATAATGTTTTAAGCTGGTCTCTTATTAAAGTTTAATATTTACAAGGTTAGAAGTGAATATATGAATTCTTTCATCTCGATAGCTTTTACTATTTAGCATCCAGCGCTAAGTTGAGTTCTTAGTTAGCCTTCGTTTTCCTCTGTCTTCATGCATGCGCAAGTTTTCGTTTACCTGGTGGTCAACTAATGATTGCATCGTGCAAACATTAAGTTTCTCTCCATAGTGCTGTTACCGCCCACACAATTCATTTTATCTTTATTAAGTTTTCTCTCTCTCTCTTCCCTTTTCATTTTTTCTCTTTTTCTCCTCTTTTACTCAAGAGAAAGATTCAGGCTTTATGGGGTTGTTTAATTTAATCGCATATGAAATTATTATTATTATTATTTACGAATATTAAATGACGCGTTTTGTGTGTGCACTTCTACTTTTGCCCTTGTACTAGTATAGCAATTAATGGTTATGCGTCCTTTATGGAATATATATGTAAGGTAAATTTATGAGAAAATGAAGGAAAATAAAGGAAAATACTTACAGCTTATAGTTTCGTATTAGGTCACACACATATTCACATATCTAAAAGTAATAACCTACAAGTTCTGTGATGCCTTTTATGTGAGGGAAACAGGTTCATCAGCATTCACATTAATAACCATCGTTCTATACTATCAACAAACCAGATGCCTCAGTTTTCTTGCACACCGAGTCCTACAATAACAATTTTGATCTAACTTTCCTAGTTACTGTAATCCACATTCTACCCCCTACGACTAGCACCTCAACACACCGTTTGTGGGAGGAGAATCCCTTTATTCATGGTTTAAGCTCGAAAATATATCCTGGCCTTCAATAAATCTAAAGTACCCTTTTCCTCTGCATTTTCAACACATTTCCATCCACGATCCCACCTTGTACTTACACGTTATACAGTTATTATTATTTCAAGTTCCGAATATCTACGCGCTACAGCAGTCAGTTGTTCTCTAGTTTTGATGCTTTGTCCGCTACGTGTCGCCACTGTCCCTTCAATCTTGTACTTTGTGAACACGTTCACTTCGCTTTCTTCCTCTGCACTTGTAAACATGAAACTGTGTGCACGAAATGTCGTAGTGACTTTTAGATATGTGAATATGTGTGTCACCTAATACGAAACTATAAGCTGGAAACTATATTCTTTTATTTTCCTTCATTTTTCCAAACATTTACCTTAAATTGCCCTCTCGGTTTTCTTTGTGCTAGTTTATATTATATTGGCAATTTGGCGTTTCCTTAACACCACTCCCGCACTTGTCTGCTTTGTCCATTTTCCTTCCTACCAGTTGAGAAGGCAATTGCAAAACGTACTTATTTTCTATAGTGTTTTTGAAGTTCATATGCTCCTATCTCAAGATTTCACTATGTAAGTATCGTTTTTTCTACCTTCTTTACCATCTTATATATAACCCAGGCAGACCCATTGTAGCCAGCTATAATTCCACTACCGAAAGCATTTCAGCTCTCGTTGACTCCTTCCTTCAACCACATGTTCGAGCACTGCCTGTCTACATTCGAGACACCTACCACCTATTAGAAATCATCCGTAAATTACCGCCTCTTCCTTCTGACATACTACTTTGCACACTAGATGTTACTTCCTTATATACCAACATTCCTCATTCCCAGCTATGGAATTCTTCCTTAACCAGAGACCTAAACCGCCTAGCCCAACCACAGCTTTCCATCTTAACCTGGCCAACCTAGTTCTCACACGTAACAACTTCACCTTTGACGACAAACACTATATTCAGATCAGAGGCACAGCTATGGGTACGAGAATGGCACCTTCTTATGCTAATCTGTTTATATCCAAACTCGAACATGATTTCCTGAAAACTCAACCTTTGACCCCTCTACTCTGGGTAAGATTCTTGGACGATATAATGATGCTATGGTGAAACCAGTCTCAAGACATTCCTAGAACAACTGAACCAATTCCGTGTTGTCCAGTTCACCAGGTCCATTTCCGACAAAAGAGTCACATTCCTTGACGTGGACATCACCTTAGAAAAAAACACTCTGACCACTTCCGTTCACATAAAACCCACCAACCATATGCAGTATTTACACTACTCAAGTTCCAATCCTTACCACACCAAGAAAGCGATTTCTTTCTCCCTTGCCCTCAGAGGACAACGCCTGAATTCCAACATCTCTGCTGTTGAAACTTACAACTAACGGCTCCAGGAGGCTCTAGTCAACCAAGGCTACCCTTCTAACCCTGTAACCAAACAGATCCGCCGTGCATCCTCACACACTCAACCCACTCAAAAATCCAACTCACCATCGCCCAACCCACCGGCTCTAATCACCCAGTTCCATCCTAAACTAACCAAGGTGAAACAAATCCTACACTCTAATTTCCACATTCTCCAATCTGAACCAGACACAAAATCAATATTCCCCACCAAACCTAGATTAGTTTTTCAACATCCACCTAATCTTAGAAACATCTTGGTCCGTACGAATCCCTCCTTGCCACCACACCAAACCGGCACACAGACATGCCAGAGACCCAGATGTAAGGTCTGTTCCATTTTCATCACTTCTCCCACAATGACTATCAATCGTGCTAATGGTCGGTACACCCTCAATTCCAAGGGGGCATGCCACACCCCCTAATGTTATATACATCCTAACCTGCAACTTCTGTGATGCCTTTATATGGGGGAAACAAGTTGTCCTCTTAACATTCGAATTAATAACCATCGTCACTTCTGTACTATCAACAAACCGGATGCTTCATTTTCCTGCACACCGAGTACCACAATACCAATTTTGAACTTTCTTTCCTGGTTGCCATAATCCAGATTTTTACACCTACGACCTGCAGCTCAACACGCCGTCTGTGGGACTATGCCTTTATTTACGTTTTGAGCGCGAAAATAAAACCTGGCCGTAACCTTCAATAACTCTAAGCTCCCCTTTTCCTCTCCATTTTCAACACATTTCCATCCACGATCTCACCTTGTACTTACACGCTATACAATTATTATTATTTCGGGATATCTACGCGATACGGCAATTAGTTGTTCTCCAGTTTTGATGATTTGTCCTCTACGTGTCGCCACTGTCTCTTAAAACTTGTACTTTGTGAGCACGTGAACTTCGCTCTCTTCCTCTCTACTTGAAAAATTGTGTATACACGAAATATAGTGACTTTTTCTATGTGAATATGTGTGATCTAATACGAAGTAAGCTGTAAATATTATCCTTTCTTCTCCTTCGTTGTCTTAAATTTACGTTACATATGTATATATTGAGTAACCTTTGGTTTTACTATGTTTCACGGTGTTATACACCGTGTTTAACGGTCGACAGCACCTAAATCTAAGGTGCAAAAATGCCATGTTTTCATAATCGATACTTGTTTATGGCATTTTACTGGAAACGCGGGGCGAAGCTCTATGTGGTTGACATCCGTCCTTCTTACGAACATACACACGAATTGAACACTTCCTATACACTTTGTGAGAACATAGAATGTTACCTGAAGCCTGTGATGCATATAAAAAGAACACTTTCTACTAGCTAAGGGATGCTTTTCAGCTCTGGATAATAAACGGGAACTGAACTGTATTTTACTGTTTCATTGATTATAAAGAATAAGAACGCTATAATTGAGTAATAATTGAGAATAGGAGTTATCTTAAACTGTATATATTAACTGATTGATTATTTGAATCTAAGCAAACTCAAATAATTTTCTAATAACGATCTTTCTAATAAAGATGATTAGAGTATTTTAGTACTTAGAGGAATAGAGTGGTCTTGAGTCATTGAACTGAAAAGGCCCTTGCACATATCTGTTATGACTGCCATATAATGTCTCTGTTTCAAATCACGTTCTTCCGTTTCACGGGACGAAGACCGAGATGATTCCTTAAATATTAGTCCATGTCTCTTCAGATCTTTCACTCGGCAAAACGACGAATCTTGCTACTTAACACAGATTGTCTTTTTCTTTTCTTCATCTTGACGATGAATGATACGTATACTAAAGTTGGTATTCGAAATGTCTATCATTCAACACTCGGAAGTTTAAGTTCGATTTGTAACTCAAAGTCAAAACTGCTATTTCAAACTGTACACTATCACTTGTAACGAAACTATATGCAAAAACTCTTGACGATGTTAACGGGTCGATGTAGAAGTCAAGAGTGACCTCATGAAACTAAGTTCTGTCTGGTTTTATTGATTTGTGATTTGTGTGACCTTCTATGAAATGGGCTCTAGGGTAGAAGTTGATGTGGTTTAGAATATGTTTTTTTCTGTTAATCTAAAAATCCTTGAGTTTTCATAGATGATAGAAAGGTAATTTTTAACGTCAAGGTAAATGGGATGGGGCCGGATTTGCTATTGGTCTTTGGATCAATAATATAGGAGTGGGAAGGAATGTAAGTTATTTTATTTGTGTCCTTCTTGTGGATACCTGCCGGATGTTATACATTTTTTTCTTATCACATGTTTTGATCACCAAGTGAGAAGGAATTTTATTTGTCCAATTTACGATGGAATTTGTCCTTGTAATTGATCGTTTCATAAATAGTTCTTTATTATTTTTTCTCTGTCGTTTCCTGTTTGGAATATGTACATAACTAACCTTGTAGAAGCTGCTCTGAAGTAATTCTTATATGAGGACAATCATTTCAATTTTGACTAACATCGATTTCTTTTAATAAAGATTATTTGTATTTGTGCTAAGGGCTAATTTTACCTTTAATTTCTTTTCGATATGCTTCTAATTTTACCTGATTTTATACTGAGACTTCGACCACTCTAATATATATATATATATCATATTCAGTCGATTTCTATCCACTGCTGGATGAAGGCCTCCCCCTTTTCTTTCCACATATCTCGATCTGCTGCTATCCTCATCCATGTAGCTCCTGAAAAACGCTTGATTTCATCTACCCATCTTGCATTTGGACGTCGTCTCGGTCGTTTCTTTTCTCTAGGAATCCAATGAAGTACATATGACGTCCACCTTCCATCTGCTTATCTAGCTATGTGACCTGCTCATTTCCACTTCATCTTCTTCGCAGTCTTGATTACATCCTCTACCTTTGTTTGTGCGCGAATCCATTCATTTGTCTTCATGTCCCTTCTAGTTATTCCTAGCACGCATCTCTCCATTGTTCTTGTGTGACTCTCAATCTTTGAGTCGTTTGGGCATTCAATGTCCAAGTTTCACAGCCGTACATCATCACAGATAAGACACATTGATTATAAACTTTACGCTTCAGACACATTGGTAGTTTGCTTTAGAAAATAAAGTGTAGTCTTCCAAATGAACTCCACGTCATTTCACATCTATTTATTTCATAAGTCGACTTGGCATTCGATGTTTTGAGCTGGTCTAGGTAAACGTACTCATCAACTATGCCTATTGTCTCTCCGCTATTCTTTATTGCCCTCTTTGCAGCATGTTGATTTTATATGACCTTTGTTTTACTTAAATTCATTCTAAGGCCGATTTTCGAACTCTCTTTATTCAGTTATTCCATTCTGGTTTGTAGTTCTTCCGTAATTGAAGCAAACAGTACTATATCATCAGCGAACCGTAGGTGATGAAGATATTCGCCATTAATTTTAATTTCAACTTCATCCCAGTTTAAATTTTGGAACACTCTCTCCAGGACCGCAGAAAACAGTTTTGGGGAAATTGAATCTCCCTGCCTTACCCCCTTTCCAACTTTAAATTTTTCAGTTTCTTGATGTAGTCTAATGACAGTCGAATAAATGTTTCGAATAAATAATAGATGTGGCAGTCGAATAAATGTTTCGCAATAGCTTGATGTACGCATTTTCGATGCCTTGATGTTCAAGTAACTTAAGTACTCCTGACAAGGAGACCGAATCGAAAGCTTTTTCGAAATCTATGAATCCCAAACATAGTGGAAGTTCATATTCATTAGTCCTTTCCAGGGCTCGAAATGGAAATTTTCACGAAACGGAACGCTTGGCTTTTGTTAGTATGGTGTTGTCCTTTGTGTATGGTTACTCTTAAGGGTCATTCAGTTTAACGTTAGCACCGAGAGGGTTCAAAGTTTGTTTATCTTTGCTGATCGTCCATGTGTTTAATTAGCATACAAGTGGGGAGAGGATCTAAAGCAAGTTAAATGTGCTGAAGTAATAATTTGAACGACCCCTTATTACAGCAACGAGACCAACTAGTGACGAAATAATGCCCTGTATTACGATTAACAATAGTTAAAATATTTACGTGAACATCAAATGACAAGAGAAATTAGATACGATTCTTCTAACGACCTTTCTCAAATTTAAACAGATAGAAATCGTGAATATCAATCAGGGGAAAAATTTTTAATTAAATGTACACTTAGGTTCAAAAATGGGCCAATGGATACAGCTTGTAAGTTCGATATGTAGCACAACATAACAAAATCAAATTTGGTCGTCCTTCCCCCCCCCCCCCCCAAAGAGATATCTCTATTCGATAGAGATTTTAAAAAATCCCTTTCGGTAGGCCCACAGGCTGAGGTAGATCGCGAAGTTTTTTTTTATTTTCAAAAATTCAAATCTCGCCTTATATGAGAGCTATCGAGAAACTATTTATTGTTTTGTAGATTATTCATCAAGAGCTGTTAAACGATACCTCACAAGACATATATATATATATATATATACTCGCTTTGTTTGGCTTGGAGCGCTGCCCCCAGACCCCCGTAGGGGGTACGCCCCCCAACTTCAGTGTTTTTGAGAGGATGCGCCTCCTTTATCTTAACCAAAATCTCACTGCAGCACTACGCCACCATGGTATCCATCTGTACCCTCCCACGGGGGGCTGCGCCCCCAAAAGGAAGGTTTCCCCATTTATTGTAACATAATCTTGGTCATACACCTTCAAAGAAAATTTCGTTTCTCTACCTTCAATAATTTGGAAATTGGGTTTTTGGGGCCGCCATTTTGGATCCAAGTTGACGACTTTTTGAAAGTTTTCTTATATTGTCGTGACCTACTTGTGATGGTACAACTTCAAGTAAAATTTCATTTATCCAGATCAAACGGTGTGCAAAATGGGATTTTGGGTGGTCATTTTGGATCCAAGATGGCGACTTTTCCCAAATGTTGTAATATTTCCTTAAACTAATCGTCATGATGCACCTTTATGCCAAATTTCGTATCTCTAGCTCAAACGGTGTGGAAAATAGATTTTTAGGTCCGCCATTTTGGAACCAAGATGGCTTCTTTGGATACATCATGTAATATTTTAGTAACATACAAATGATAATGTATAGTGTTACCAAATTTGATATTTCTAGCTGCAGCCGTTTAGGCTGTTTATTCTATACAACAGTGGGTTCGGCGGCCATTTTGAATTCAAGATGGCGACTTTTTCAACATTTCTTAATATTTTCGTGAACTACTAGTGACAATACACCTTTTTGTCAAATTTCGTATCTCTAGCTCAAACGATATGGAAAATAGATTTCTTACTTCCGCCATTTTGGATCCAAGCTGGCGTCTTTGAACTCATTAGGTAACATTTTCGTAATCAAATAGTGATGTTGTACCTTTATGCCAAATTTGATTTCAATAGCCCCAGTGGTTTAGGCTGTGTATTCTATACAACAATGGGGTCGGCGGCCATTTTGGATCCAAGATGGCGACCGATTTTGCTCATTAACGAACTTAACCGAGCTATTAAGTCTAGAAACAACATATAAAAATTTGGTTCAAATATCTTCAAAATTATGACCGCTAGCGTGTTAATATATATATATATATATATATATATATATATATATATATATATAAATATATACTTTCATATCGTATCGATCTCAATAGGTATATTTTTCTTTGAAATCTACCTAAAAATATTCCATGCATTGTGTTTTTCACTGTACACTATTATCTCAGTATTAGCATATTGTAAATCTTTTTGACGTTGAAAAGTTTTCCACCGTCAATCTGAGAATAATATCAGCTTATCCCATAAGTAATGTCGTGTTTTTGCACCGTGAGGAAAAGAACGATAACTTACCTGAACACTGCCGTTAGTCAGAAAAATAGTCTCAAACCACCTGTCAACCAATTGTTGAATCCCCCACTGAAACAAGTCACCGGTTATGGAGGCAAAGAACTGGGTTATCGTTCGTCGCACGTCATCCTCATTAAGCAGTGTTTTCCCGGAAAGATTGTTTTGATGACTTCGAAAGATGCAGTAGCCTGTTGGTGAAAGATACTCCGGGTAGGGGAGTTTCTTCAAGCCACATTCTTCGATCTTATGTTAGCACAAATCCTTCTTGTCGTGTGTGGGTGCGCGTTGTCACCACGGATGAGCACACCGTTACGAATAACCAGAGCAGGACCTTTAGTCTGTAGGCTTTGAAGCTGCAGATAGTAGACAGTTGCGTTGATGATTTGCTTACGTGACCAGAGCTCAAAATGGATTATTCACGAATATCCCACCAAACACTCAACATAACTTTGCAGGGGTGGAGGTCCTGTTTTGACGCAGTTCCTGCGCTTCTCCCTCCTTTAGGTACCCACTGCCGTTTGCGTGTATGTTAGAGGACCCATGTTTCACGTCTGTGACGAGAAACAGGAAACTGTAGATTCAGGTCGCTGCTGCTTCTGTTGAGGCGTTAACTTATGGGGTACACATTTTGCGAGTTTCGACACGTATTCAAGGACCTGCAGATGAAGATGAACAGTCGAATGGGTGGCATGGAGTTCACTGGCCAGTTCTTCAACACTTTTCATTGGATTTGCCTCCACCGTTCTCGCAGGGTAACTTTGTCCATCTGCACAGGTCTCCCTCCTCGTGGCTTATCGGTGAGACTGGTGTTCGTAGACCGAAACCTGTGGAAGCACCTCTGGAAGTTTCGCTCATCCACAGAACCCTGACAACATACGGAATTGGTGTTTCGTGCCGATGCGCTGGCTGGATGTTCCTGGTGAAATTTATACAGCATGACATATGTGTGGTCCTCCGACACTGCAATAATCAAACACAAGCCACACTTCATAAACGTGGAGTAGACCGTTCTCCTACACATTGTTGCACAATCAAGTGCCCTATATGACTCAAATATGGGACTTGCCGTCTACTTCACTATTCGCACGTGAGATGGCGTCATTGCAGCGATCATTACACATGCGCCATTACTTATGGGATAACTCTGTACTTTGTCTTAACACTTATTTTTTTTTAAAAAGTTCTTTTTGTGCAAGTGAAAGATGTTTCCATAATCACTCATATTGTGAAAATAAGTATTAATATTTTGATAGTTTACATATGATCAAGTATTGGATTTACTGTTCGATTGACAAAAAAAAGTTAACCGAGGCAAAGAAGAAAAAACGTCAGAAAAGCACTAAAAAGTGATTTCAAGGAGAAAGGACTACAGACAGGTGCTGGTTGCAATTTCAGCGTTCCGTACTAGTCTCTAACTTACTAACAAGCAGGGTATACTTTTGGATAATGGGAAGAGAAATGTTAGTGTGCAAGAGGAAAATAACAGACTTGCACACATGGCGTGAAATGGAGTTGACTATGAAATTGCCTTTTCGCGGGTTCCACGCATTATTTGTTATTATCAAAATGTTATTGACTTTATCTACTACACATCCCTGCTTGTCCATATCCGCAATATGCACAAAGTGTCCGATTTCGTTAAGTTTGAACCAAGCGGGCGCTTGTTTGTAATATACTCAGATTTTGTGATTTATGTGGAATAGCTGTTGGGGTATGTGCGAGATAGAAAGCCTTTTCCTTGTCGTTTAGAAGTTGTTTACGGCTGAATCATTCAGTGCAAAAGCAGTGAACTAGCCCAAACTGTTAAGAATGGGCAGAATAGTTTGAGAATGGTTGATTCGCGAACGACACATCTCTAGTCAGAAATATCTCAAATAATATTGAACGAACCGGAACGGCCCGTTGTCATTTCTGACGAGACGACGTCATTTCTGACATTTCTGTCTTCAGAAGGTTCCAGATATTCACAGATCGGCACAGCGTTCCGGTTTGCTCCCGTCCATCTCGAACCCTGGCAAAAACAGTGAACTAGCTCAAACCGTTCAGTTCATCAGTTGCCAGAATAGTTCGTTAAGAATTGTTGATTCGTGAATGGCACATCTCTATTTAGAAATACCGTATCTAACATAAAATTGAACGAACCGGAACGCTCTGTAGTCATTTCTTACGAGACGGAACAAGAAGGTTCCAGATATTCACGAACCGGAACGGCTTTCCGGTTTGCCCCGGTCCATTTCGAGCCCTGGTCCTTTCCACAACTTCGTTCAATGTTTGTATGGGGTCCATTGTGCTAAATCCACGACGAAATCCGGATTGTTCCCTACCCTGGTTAAAATCCAAGTCACGTTCAATACGATTCAAAATAACTTTGGTGAACTTTTTGTATAGAACTGGCAGTAAACTAATTGGTCTGTAGTTTTCGACGCTTTTTTTGTTCCCTTTCTGGTACAACAAAATTATAACAGCATTATTCCAACTTCTGGGTATTTCTCTCTTCCTCAGGCACATTGAGAATAATTTCGCAAGTTCCTCATGTTTTCACCTCCCCATTTAAACATCTCTGCTGTGAGTCCATCTTCTCCTGGCGACTTTCCGTTCTTCATCCCTCGAAGTACTTTATCCACTTCTTTCATTATATCTGGGACATCTACATCATTTTTTTCTGAGTCTTCATTTCCTAGCTCTTCTTCGGAATAGTACAATTCTGTGTAGAAATTTTCAAGTATTTTTATAATTTCTTCCTTATTTCGTGTTACGGTCCCGTCTGGTCTCTTAACTGCAATTATTTGCTTTTTCCCTATCATGAGCTGCTGTTTGGTTTTCTTCAGGCTCTTGTTCTCCTCGATTGTATTTCTAAAAAGATTTTCGTTATATCTTCGTACATCGTCTCTTATTTTCTTCCTTACGGTTTTATTTAGTTCTATGTATTAAATCCTTTTTATGTAATTTTCCTCTTCATTTATTTCCCTTCTTTTCTTCATCAATAGTTTAGTTTTTTCTGAGATTTGTCTCTCTCTTTTCTTTGTGGTGCCTGCTATTTCCTTGGCTGTCTTATTATTTCAGTCAATATTTTATTTCTGCTATTGATGTCTTCTTCATCCTCTAACTCTTCCAAGGCGCTAAATCTGTTGCTTAGTTCTATCTCGAACGTCTCTCTGATTTTCCCTATATTTTCCAGATCTAAAAGTGGCTGTTTTCCTCTGATAAGCTTCTTTCTCTCAAGTCTAATATTTAGTTTCAGCTTACATCTCACCATCCTATGATCACTCGAGACTTTGAAACTGTTCAGAACAGACACGTCTTGCAGAATTTCCCTGTTATTCGATAGAACGTAGTCTATTTCGTTTTTTGGTCCCATTTGGACCTTTCCATGTCCACTTCCTCTGGGGTGGTTTCTTGAAAATTGTATTGGAAATGAAGAGTGTTGGATTCGGAGAACTCCACTAACTTCTCTCCTCTTTTTTTTTTTTTTGCCAAATCCAAAGTTTTGCACTTTCGAGACACTGCTCTGCTTGGCTCCTACTTTCGCAATGAAGTCTCCCATTACAATTTTGTAATGCGATTTGCTACTATCCAAAATCTTCTGTATCTCCTCGTATAGGTCTTCGACTTCCTCCTCCGGGTGCGAGGTTGTTGGAGCATACACTTGTATAATTTCCATACTGTATCTCTTGTTAATTTTTATTACTACCCGTGCGATTCTATCTGAAATTCCTTCAATTTCTGTGATCCGTGACTTTAGGTCTTTATTAATCATAAAGCCAACGCCTGTCGCTTTTCCAGTTTCTGTTCTTTGAAATAGAACGTGTGTCCTGACGGTAGTTCCAACTGTTCTTCATTCTTCCTCCACACTTCTGATAGTCCTATGATGTCCCACTTAATCCTCTTGAGTTCATTCTGCAATTCTTCTAATTTATACTCTCCTGCAAGGGACTGACAGTTGAGAGTCGCCACGTATAGGTCCGTTCGAGTTGCCGTGTCGGTGTCCTGGCAGTCTACAGTCCAAACCCGGGCATTTTTACCCTCTGACTTCCTGCAGGACTGACCGCTGTCGTTGCCAGCTGCATTCCGTCCTACTGGCAATGAAGTCCTCCGAGGCTGTTTCCTTACTTGTACCATCATGTGTAAAGAAAGGAGGGGAGGATATTTGACTCACCACGCTGTCAGCTAATGCGGGTTGGTGAGCAGCCCATCCATGTTCGTTCGCCAAGCAGTTGCTTGGGTACTAACAGGCCCCACGACGTGAACGTATGGATTGGACACTAGGCGTCTACCCCGGTCGGTTCTCTTAAGCCTTAGCTAGAGGGATCTCCTCCCAGTTAGTGGCACAAGCCTTTTGGGGCGACAGTACCCGGATTCTCGGGCCCCGGATATATATATATATATATATATATATATATATCACTAATACAAAGGAAAGCCGGAAAGACAATTTAAAGTAAATTTATGATTAGAAGAAAGGGATATAATTACAGCTCTTTTTTCCATGGGTGAACATACACACTTAAACACTAATATGTAGAGTACTTGCGATATGTCGGTGTCAGTACCGTAGACTTGCTGTAAAAGAGGAGAGATTCACACATGTGGATAAAACAAAAGACTAGGACGACAGTAGCTTCACGAAGTGGACGGCAGATCGTTTGGTGAACAGTTAACTGCTGTATGGCGCGTGGAACAATTGACAACTGTAAGTTCGGGTTACGATTGTTGAAGGACAAGTGTTGAAACTACAGAGAAAACGGGTTAAAGTTATTGAAGGTTAAGTCCAGGATACATTTTCGCGCTTAAACCGTGAATAAAGGCGTTCTCCCACAGACAGCGTGTTGAGGTGCTGGTCGTAGGGGGTAAAATATGGATTATGGCAACCAGGAAAGATAGATCAAAATTGGTGTTGTCGGACTTGGTGGGTAAGGAGACTGGGGCATCGGGTTTGTTGATAGTGAAAAGTGACGATGGTTGTTAGTACGAAAATTCAGAGCACCATCTGTTTCCCCTACATAAAACTCATCACAGAACATGCAGGTTAGGATATATATAACATTAGAGATGTGGTATGTACCCTTGGGATTTAGGGTATACCGCCCATTAGCAGTATTGATAGTGACTGTGGGAAAAGTAATGAAAATGGAGCAGGTCCTACATCTGGGTCTCAAGCATGCATGGAGGCCAGTTTGCGGTGTTAGCGAGGAAGGATTCATACGGACTAAGATGTTTCTAAGATTCGGTGGTTGTTGAAAAACTGATTTCGGTTTGGTGGGGAATACTGATCTTGTGTCTGGGTCAAACTGGAGAATTGGGAAACTGGAGTATAGGATTTGCTTGACCTTGGTTAGTTTAGGATGAAACTGGGTGATTAAAGCCTGTGGGTTCGGCGCCGTCGGGTTGGGGGTATGAGTGGGTTTAATGTGTGACTATGCACAGCGAATCTCTTCGGTTACAAGGTTAGATGGATAGCCACGGTTGACTACAGACTCCTGGAGGCGTTGGTTTTAAGTTTCTGTAGCAGCGACGGTGAAATTCAGACGTTGTCCTCTGAGTACAAGGGAGAAAGGAATTGCTCTTTTGGTGTTGTAAGGGTGGAACTTGAGTAGTGTAAATACTGCATGTGATTGGTAGGTTTTATGTAAACGGAAGTATTGAAGGTGTTGTTTTCTAAAGTGATGTCCACGTCAAGGAATGTGACTGTTCTGTTAGAGATGGACCAAGTGAACTGGACAACACGGAATTGGTTCAGCTATTCTAGAAATATGTTGAGTCTGGTTTCACCCTGAATCCTTAACATTAGGATATCATCCAACAACCTTATCCAAATTACTGGGGCCAAGGGCTGAGTTTGTAAGAAATCATGTTCGACCTTGCCCATAAACAGATTGGTATAAGAAGTTGCCACTCTCGTACCCATATAGCTGTGCCTCGGATCTGAAGGTAGTGTTTGTCGTCAAAGGTGAAGTTGTTACATGTGAGAACTAGGTTGGCCAGGTTAAGAAGGAAAGCTGTGGTAGGAATATGAGGTTTATGTCTCTGGTTAAGGAAGAATTCCAAAGCTGCTGAGCTATGAGCATGAGGAATATTTGTGTAAAAGGAAGTAAAATCTATGGTAAAAGCAGTACGTCAGAAGGAAGAGGCGGTAATTTACGGATGATTTCTAATAGGTGGTAGGTGTCTCGAATGTAGGCAGGCAGCCCTTGAACATCTGGTTGAAGGAAGGAGTCAACAAGAGTGGAAATGCGTTCGGTAGGAGAATTATAGTTTTCTACAATGGGTCTTCCTGGGTTACCTGGTTTTTGGATCTTCGTTAATAGGTAAAAGGTCGGGTACGTGGATTGTTCAGGGTTAGGTACTTTATGGATATTTCAGATATGTCCTCACGAGGACCATTACGGTAATGAAATCGAAAATTTTCTGTTTGTGGGTGTAGGTTAGGTCTGTGGCGGTGGGTTCGTAGTTGCTAAGGTCGGAAGTTGGCTGTAAGCCTCCTGGAGGTCGTCATCTTTGTCTAAGACTACTGTAGTGGACCCCTTGTCCGCATTGAGGACCATTATGTCGTGGTTCTTGCGTAACGCTACAAGGGCTTTGCGTTGGTTATGGGTTAGGTTAGGTTGGTTGGTCATCTGATGTGAGAACTCACTATTGGTGTTGGCAGAGATAACGGGGGGAGGGGGTTGCTAGGAAGTGGAGATGGGTCCATGTTTGAGGAAGGGCGGAAGCGTTCAAGGCTAGTATGGAGTTTATTGGAAGGTATATCTGGAATAGGTGGATTTTTTGCAGCGCCATCTTAGTCCATGGGCAAAGGAAAGGATATCTTTAAACTGGAAGTGGTTGCACGGCTTGGAGGGGAAAAATTCAACCCTTCAGTGAGGATGTCGGATTCAGATTTAGTGAGATTGTGACTGGATAGGTTTACGATGGAGGTAGCAGTGAAAATTTCCGGGCGGTCCGGTATTTCTGATGACTGGGTGCTGAATGCTGATTGTTTATTATCACTGGGAGGTTGAGTTGTGGGAGTAGGTAATGGTGGTTCTGCAAGTAAGGGAACTTCGTGCTTTTTGTGTCAAAGAGGAAGAGACATCCGGTTTGAAAGGCACGGCAACAGAGGAGGGATAACTTATTCAGGTGTTTCTTGTTCATGGAGAAGTGTAGATAACGGGCCTGGGTCCAAACGGTGCAAATTTTACTATGTCAATCATGGAAGATCAACAAGAGTATTTTTGTGAGAGACTGGATGTTGGTCAACAGGTTACATGCATGCTTCAAGTGTAGGGAATACATGTTGAAGATTAATTCAACAGCAAAGGATCTGTAAAGCGTTATGAGAAAGACGGTGTACTGGTGTTATGGCAGAGAGCGGGATTTTGTGCGTCAGTCCTGTAAGAGTAAGACCTAGATTCAAGCAGAACAAAAAATTAGCATGACTAACTGATTTGGTATAGTTAAGGATACACAAACGTAGACAGGAGAAAATGATTGATACGGGATTACAGTGTCATTTCCAACACTGGAATAATATCACTAGCAAAAGGGAAACCGGAGGGGCAATTTAAGGTAAATTTATGAAAAAATCAAGGAATATACTTTCAGTTATACGTATGTTTCGTCCGTATTAGAGCACACATAAACAAATATATACAAGTCACTACAATACTGCGTGATTACAGTGACACTTCATCACTTCCTCCAGTATAGAGGAGGAAACGACGTGCACATGTTTGTTGAATAAGCACAAGATTGAGGAAACAGTGGCGACACGTAGCGGACGACGCATCAAGCTTGGAGAACAACTGACCGCTGTATAACGCGAAGATTGGAACAATTTACAACTGCATAGCATGTAAGTTCAGGTTGGGATCGTGGAAGTAAGTGTGTTGAAACTGGATAGGAAACGAGAGCTTTAGAGTTATTGAAGGTTAAGGCCAGGTTTAATTTTCACGCTCCAACCATGAATAAAGGCATTCTCCGACAGACGGCGTATTTAGGTGCTGGTCGTAGGGAGTAAAATGTGGATTATGGCAACCAGAAAAGATAGATCAAAATTGGTGTTGTGGTATTCGGTGTGTAAGGACACTGGGGTATCGGGTTTGTTGATGGTTCAGAAGTGACGATGGTTGTTAATACGAAGGTTCAGAGCACAACCTGTTTGTCCCACATAAAAGGCATCGCAGAACTTGCAGGTTAGGGTGTATATAACAGATCTGTGGCATGTACCCTTGGGATTTAGGGTGTACCGGCCATTAGTATTGATAGTGACTTTGCGAAAAGTGATGAAAATGGAGCAGGTCCTACATCTGGATCTCTTGCATGTACGGGCGCCGGTTTGGAGTGGTGTCGAGGAAGGATTCGTACGGACCAAGATGTTTCTAAGATTAGGTGGATGTTGAAAAACTGATTTCGCTTTGGTGGGGAATATTGATCATGTGTCTGGGTCAGATTGGAGAATGTGGAATTGGAGTGTAAGATTTGTTTGACCTTGGTTCGTTTAGGATGGAACTGGGTGATTAGAGCCGGTGGGTTGTAGTTTTGAGTGGGTTGAGTGTGTGGAGATGCACGGCAAATCTGTTTGGTTACAAGATTAGATGGTTAACTTCGGCTGTTGTGTTGTAGAGCCTCCTGGAGGTGTTGGTTGTAAGTTGCAGCAGCAGAGGTAGTGGAATTCAGGCGTTATCCTCTGAGTGCAAGGGAGAAAGGAATAGCTTTCTTGGTGTGGTATGGATGAGAACTTGAGTAGTGTAAATACTACATATGTTTGGTAGGTTTTATGTAAACGGAAGTAGTGAGGGTGTTGGTTGCATACAATATTGGATTATAATACATCGTAAACGGGGATGATTAGGTTAGTCAAATTATATGAAATACATGCAATGGACTAGGTCAAAATAGCGTATATTATGTTAAAACGTCAAATTTCCAGCAAACTATATACAATGGGCTAGATCAAAGGTCCAATTCTCTCGAGCCGAATAGTATACGTTTGATGAAGTGTCAAATTTTCAAGCAAATTATGTATAATATATGCATTGGGTTATGTAAAAACGTCAACTTATCAGCAAATTATACACAATATAAACACTGGGTTATGTTGAAATGTCAAATTCAAGCAGACCGATTGGTTATGTTATCTTAAAATGCGGACCTTTCTGGAAATTATATAGAATACATACACAGGTTTAAGTTAGGTGTCAAATTCTAACAGGGCCAATAGGTTGTGTTATGTTAAAACAACTCGTATAAGAGAACGGGAATTTTTTATTTTTAAACACATATATATGCTAGATTAAGTCAAAATAGGTTATGTTATAGCGTTAAGTTTTCATCAAATTATATACAATATTTACGCTGGGTTAGATCAAAACGTCAGATTCTTGCAAGTCTAATAGGCTATGTTATGTTAAAACATTCAATTTTCTGTCAATTATATACAATATATGCACTGGGTTAGGTTAAACGACAAATTCTAGCTGGATCAATAAGGCTATGTTATGTTAAAATAGGTCGTATAAGAGGACGGTACTTTTTAATTTTTAAACACGTACATGTGTGTGTGTGTGTGCGGGGGGTGGGTCATGTTTTAATTTATTAGGTAGATTTTGAAAAAAAATCTACCTTATGAATGGTACGATATAAAAAAATATATATATATATATATATATATATATAGATATCAGAAGTGTGGAGGAAGAATGAAGAACAGTTGGAACTACCGTCAGGGCACACGTTCTACTACAAAGGAACAGAAACTGGAAAAGCGACAGGCGTTGGCTTTATAATTAATAAAGACCTGAAGTCACGAATCACAGAAATTGAAGGAATTTCAGATAGAATCGCACGGGTAGTAATAAAAATTAACAAGAGATACAGTATGGAAATTATACAAGTGTACGCTCCAACAACCTCGCACCCGGAGGAGGAAGTCGAAGACCTATACGAGGAGATTCAGAAGATTTTGGATAGTAGCAAATCGCATTACAAAATTGTAATGGGAGACTTCAATGCGAAAGTAGGAACCAAGCAGAGCAGTGACACGAAAGTGGGAAACTTTGGATTTGGCAAAAGAAACAAGAGAGGAGAGAA
>JAGDQP010006774.1:57579-70537 GCA_022664845.1 Lepisma saccharinum | reverse complement strand
CATTGGGGTAAAGGTTGACAATTCCGTGATGCAATGAGACAAAGGTTGGTAATTTCGCGATACATTGGGGTAATGGTTGGTAATTTTGTGATACATTGGATAAAAGTTGAAAATCGCGTGATACATTGGGACAAAGTTTGGTAATCTTGCCATACATTAGACAAAAGATGGGTAATTCCGTGATATATTAGGGTAACGGTTGGTAATTCCGCGATACATTGGGGTATAAGTTGGTAATTTCGTTATACATTGGGGTAAAGGTTGGTAATTTCGTGATATATTTTGGTAATAATTGGTAATTTTGTGATACATTGGTTGAAGATGGGCAATTTCGTGATAATAGCATTTTGCACAACGACAGCTTTATCAAGAGTTGTCGAGTTACAACTATCATACAAAATGCAGGCAATGCTTGTGGAGCCACCTGGTGGTGAAAATGTTAATTCGACAACTCTTGCTAATCCAGTGGCATTGCAAAATCCAGTGTATCACGAAATTACCAAATTATATCCTATTTAGACTTCGTTATATTGTCTTCGGGATCGCTCTATGTTTATATTATAAAAGTATATTTTTTAGTCCTTTAATTCATATAATAGTATACATTGATGTAGGCATGATGATGAAGTACAATATCTCGATCTTTCCATGAAAGAATAAAACCACTTTTTTTTTTTTTTTTTACCTGTGATAGTTCTCACGCTGAAGTCGTTTCGGTAGACGTTTTCCAGCACCTTGGAAAGCAAGTCTGTGCACTTCTATTACTGTGATTTAAAAAGAAATGTAACCATACACAAATATTTAATATCTAACTCTACTTTCGAAATAACATTGGAAGAAAACCATTTACACTAGCCAATGAAAACATCAGTTTTCCGCCATGCTTTATTATTACCTATACCACTGCTTCTGGGGCGTTCTCCATGTTCAATCCTTCCGCCTTTCCTAATTCCGTCTGATATCCTAGGCAGGGCCGGATTTACCACTAGACTCGGGACTAGAGACATAACCACAGGGGCGCACTTCACAAGGAAAATTTAGAAATCCTATTTAAAACGCGAGACGTAAAAAATGTTTAGCAAAAAACATTAAGTACCATGTGAGGAAGCGCGAAACATCACCTTTGATCCAGGTGACCCTTCGTACATAGCTGACTTCAGGTAATTTAAAGTTAGGTTAATTTCCATTACAGATAGTTAAATTAATGCTTATATTAGGTATATTATTTACTCATATTTTTGCCTTTGTACACACCAATAATCATTTTTAGTCAATGTTACATATAGCACATGGGGGGCCGCGGTGGCTCAGTGGTAGAGAGCTCACCTCTGGTTCGTGGGATTCTCGGTTCGATCCTGGTTCATACCATGTGGGCTTTGTGGTGGAAAAATACCGTGTGGGCTTTGTAGGATTTTGTCTTTTCTCGGGGTTCTCCACTTTCCACCCACTTTCTTCTTTCCACCAATTCTCTTATCATCATCATCCTTTTGGCCTCATTAAAAGTTGCCTAAAGGCTTTAAAATGTTTTTTTTTAATGAAGGGCATGGCAGTCATCTGTACCCCCGCCAATGGATAAAAGGTACTTCGTGTTGAAGCGCTCTATATGCATGAAGGCGCAATTTATGCTATTTTTTTATGTGAGGAAAACTAAAGTTTTTTCTTAACCTGTCTTTTCGGGTTCGCAATGGATAGGTACTATGCGTTCGAATCCTGCTAGCGACAGCCCTAGCTGAAGTTATGCATAGTTTCTTTCAGTTTCACCAGGCGAACATCAGGATTGTTCCTTAACTAAGATACCGGCTGCTACCCCTCACACTATATGCAGATCTGATCAAAACATGCCTAATGACCAGAAAAAATATCCTAACCTGTCTTTTATGATAGTAGAAACAAGCTTTATTTTTCTCTCCAACTTAACCTTATATCTTCAAGAGATAAATATTCGGGGAAATGCGTTTAGCATTTAAAGAGCTTCCCATTTACTAAACGCAGTGAAACTGATCTTCAAGGTAAATAAAATTATGTTTTATTACAATAATGAGACTACTAATTGTTATTATGTATCATTATTACTCATGTTTTTGTTTAATTACTTTGAAGTGTTTTTGCGTGAATAAAATAGTTTGTATTACGTTCTTGTTCAGTTTAATTAACACGTCTTCCACAAATAGCCCAGAGTAATTTAATTAAAATTGCTCATTGTAGGACTAGTAATTTAACACAATCATTTTATTATCGTTAATATTGAACTGTATTTTTTTGTAAAAGTAACCTCATTAGCAGTTAAATCATTGTCTTATTGTTATCATTAAATGGGGAGAGAAAACGGAGGACAGCAATTGTCAATGTGAAGGTGGGAGGGCGAAAAAACGGGAGAGAGTGGGGTACTGGAGGTTATAGACCAAGAGCGCTTAGACGCAGAAATCCGGCTCTGATCCTGGGTAAAAATTAACAGAATACTATTCATATTTCGCGACAAGATGTTGGAACGCCTAAAAACTAGATTTAGCAGTCCCTGTGTTATATAATAAATGAACACACTAAACCAAAATACGATGATGTGTATAGCTAGGGTTTCCGCCAGGATTTTCAGTTTGCGGGCGTAAAGTCAAAATTGGCAGGGTGTGAGTGAAGTTTTGTACGGTTCTCTCGATTTTTTACAGCAATAATTTTTAAGTTGTGGGAGGGGGTGTTGCCGAGACTTTGAGGAGTAAATACCTCACACAGGAGGAGGGGGGTGGATATGGAGGATAGCAACACCTATTTAACTTAGTCTGCTTCAGAAGATGCAAGGAATAGTCCTATACTTCTACGCTAAGACAGCATTTTCTTCGTATGATTTTTGTCTCCCTACGGCAATTCGATAATTATAAATTATATCAGCTTACTTTGAAAATAAAATAAAAGTGTTGTTTTTCTTCTACAACTAGCTGGAGCTTTATCCAAGAAATTGACGATAATAGGAAACCTTTCTTTTTATGTCATTGTCAATATGGCAGAAAATACTCATGACCGTTATTATCTAGGTAAATCAAATATATTATCTCCACACTGGCGCGCTTTAAGCATATTTCCACTAGTTATCGCCATCAAATTTTATTGAATATTCTCTGGGTACCTTCCTAAAATGAATTATTAATAATTTTCAGAATTGAAGTCATGGGCGGATTTAGGAGAGAGACCCTGGGGTGGGGTCAATTTCTTTAAAAGCTATCGTTTCGAATGAAACATTTATAGTCATTCTGAAATGACTCCCCATGACCCCCCATAAATCCGCTCATGATTGAATTGAATTTATGGCCTTTAGGCATCATTGGCTGAGGCCGGGATAGGGAGGGGAAAGGATTTGGGTAGGTCTGCTATGGATAGTACAAATTATTGTGGGGATATTTTACGGAATTTAAATGATTAATATGGTTTAACAAGATTTATTTATTGTATTTATTATCTTTATTATGTTAAAAAACGTTTATATATATGTAACCTAACATAAAACAAATGAAAATAGCGATATCGTTGATTATATCCAATGTTTGTAAGATTATGCAAAAAGTTAGCAAAAGTGGACAACAGATGGAAGCACAATTTACACACAGAAAGTTAAATAATAAAGTATATTTAAATGCTTTCCGTTTACTGTTATTTTGTATTTATGAAGTTGAATTAATATTATCTTAATGAAGTTCAAGTACGGAATATCTGGATAAAAACTTTATGTTATAATTTATGTAATAATTATTAACGTTACAATGTATTTTATGTGCAAATTGTGTAGAGTAGACGAGACTAGGATTCACCACATAACTTAACCTAGCTTATCTGTGCTTTGTTAGCGTGTTCTCGAGGACCTTGTGAAGCATACACAAGCGAGACCAACACGTATACGAGTACTATAAGTTTGACGTCACTGTTCAGTGGCGGAGGGTGACAGTTAGCTTGAGAAGCAGTCATAGCACAGAGACTGATCATTTAATCATCTGTAGTACGTCTAGCTTTCTGTTCATTGTGATCATATCTTCTCATCACGGGCCTCTGGCCCTACAGTTTCATCAATGGCAGACCAACTTCATGGACAACACCAACATCTTCCGCAACAAGTTCCAGGACCACCACCGTATTCATCACTTGACAAAATCGCTAAATCTCGTCAATCTCGCAGCACAGAAACAGGATCACTATCTCGACAATCTCTCAGCTCAGACAGACATACAGCAAATCAGTCACGTCGCTCCAGGTCACGCTCACCATTTTCGTCTTCAAACAAGAAGCACCATACACTGAGTGACTCTGAATCAGACCATGACATCCAGATCGACGATCCAGATCAACTTCAACATGCCACTGCCAGCCAACAACAGGAGTACACGTTTTTGCTAACAAATTATGATAGTAAATTCCAGAACACCAAGCAGATATTCCAACAATTCGCAAAATATGTACCAAGATCATCTATCACCGAACTGAAACCTACAAAAAACGGAATCATCATTAAATCACCGGACCACAACTTTGCACAAACGATCAGAAACAAGCACAGTTTTGAAATTTTCGGCAAATCCGCGAACATCACAAGCCTTCAAGACAAGCGCATTAAGCAATCACCACCACCTCGTAAAGCACCGTCGCTTTCAGTCGTCATTCGTGGTGTGCCACCAACCATCACCACGGAAGAAATAGAAGCTGAACTCCGTGAAGAAGGCCATTTAATCACTAGATGCATTCGGGTCATGTGCAACGCCGGACCAACTTACATCGTGCGAGTGCTAACAAACTCTCATGACACAATCAATTCACTTCTAAGCAAAGGCGCATACATCTATAGACATAAGTACCGAGTGGAGCCGTCACATTCACCACCACCACTGCCGGTTCGCTGTGAGAAATGCCAGGTTTACAACTCTCATCCGACCAACAAATGTCCAAACCAACCAACGTGTGCATTCTGTACCGGCCAACATCCAACTAAAATGTGTCCGAACATGCAAGCGCCGCCCAAATGCAACACTTGCCATGAACAACATCCTACATTTAGCTATAAATGTAAGGCACGCCCAACTCCTGAAACCTCAAAACCAGATTTAGTAGTTCCAATCCGCACCCATGAAGCAACCACTCAAGCAACTGAAACAACCACATCAATTCACCAACCGATTACCATCGACCAGCTGTTAGCATTTATCACTCTAGCATTACAAAACATCCATCCTTTCCAACGACAGCATGTTCTTCACCAAATCCAACTCGCAGCACGATCAATTTTAAAAGTCAGTTTTACAGCTACCTACTCTGGCCCATATGCACATTTTCATGCAACAGCATACGAAACTGCAGTCTAAACATTCTGACAACACAAATATTATTATATTCATCGTTATGGCTTTAGTTTTCTTATTTCTTAATATCCGCTCTTTGCTCACACACAAACTTATTTTCGAACATTTGCTCGTAGAAGAACAAGTTAACGCATTTCTATTAAACGAAACACATCTCACCAACAAACTCAACTGTAAAGTTCCACGCTATACACTCATTCGCCAAGACAACACTCTGCCTGCACTTCGAGCAAACGGCGGTGTAGCCATAGGTTTCTCTCCGAACATCCCATATCGTCTCCATAATCCACAACAACCTCAACTATCTGAGCATCTAATAGCCACATTATACTTTAGAAATCTCTATATCTCTCTAGCTACAATATACATCCGCCCAGGGCATGCACTACCATACGCATTCTTTCGATACATTTCCAGTAACTTCCGATATTACATAATAATGGCTGACATTAACATACATAGTAGGCCACAGCGCGAAAAAGACCAATTTCATTCTAACTCAAACTACTGGGACTATCATACAAATACCGGAACCTACCCGACCAGAATCTAATACCACACCCGACGTAGTTATCATTTCAACAAACCTAAACTCACGATATCATATCAACGTCTTGGATCTCATAAGCAGTGACCACGCACCGATCAAAATCACAATCGACCATCCTACACAGCAACCGACACCAAATCCAATTCCACTACGCACTACATTACGATTCGACAAAGCCGATTGGACAGCCTACCGCCTGTACCTCAGCCAACAAATTGACCTTGTCGATCCCCCAGACACCGAAAATGACTTCTACCAAAGCTTGAACCAAATAACCACTGCAATCCAAACCGCATCCACCAAATTCATTCCAACCACCACAAATTCAACCTTTCGCCCTAGATTACCACCGCAGTATCTTCCATTGATCACGCGATCACGTCAACTTTATAAAGACTATAAACGAACCCAAAACCTGGAATCTCTTCATCTTCACCGTCAACTCCAGCGCACCGTTCGCAATTATCTCAAAGCATAGAAACTCAGACAGTGGGTTAAATCCTGTAACAAACTCAACACATCCAACCACCCAACCAAATATTGGAAAAGATTTAACATACTAACAGGCAAATACAGCAAAACTCCTTATCCCATCATTCATCAAAACCAACCTCTCTTGACGGACACCGACAAAGCAGCCGCCTTCGCTGAATACCTACAGGAGATATTTACTCCTCTCCAGTCCAACAGTACCGACCGCCATCACCCAGTTCACAGACTCAATCTTGCATCTCCCTTCCTACAACCCAACATTACTCACAGGATCTCCCAAACACATCCACTCACCGCACCTATTGCAGTCGAAGATATCACACACATCACCAAGACAAAACGTAACTCCGCACCTGGTATGGACAATATCTCATACAGGCATATCAAAGAAGCTCCTTATAATCTCATATACCTTCTTGCCACCATCTACACCTTCATCCTCCGCACCGGTTACATACCCACTGACTGGAAAACCTCAAAAACCCTGATGTTCTTGAAACCTCACAAACCTCCAGATGCAGTATCTTCTTACCGTCCAATTCAGTTGACTCCTACCTTCAGCAAAATTCTTGAACGTATCCTTGTCCATCGTCTACATATCCACCTGAACGACCACAACCTTATTCCTACCACCCAAGCAGGCTTTCGTCCCGGATATAGTATTAACGACCAACTCCTTAGGCTCACAACACTTATCAGTCATCACTACAACAAATCACAACCATCTTGTCTAGTTTTATTTGATCTTGAAAAAGCATTCGATAAAGTCTGGCACGAAGCTCTCATACACAAACTTCTTTCTTTCCGACTACCTATCGCCTACTTGCGCTACATTTATAATTTCCTCACAAACCGACTTGCCTACATCAACATAAATTCTACCCTTTCACACCCCATTTTCCTACATTCTGGAGTTCCTCAAGGTTCTTCCCTCTCACCACTTCTCTACCTTCTGTTTGTCGCCGATTTTCCTCTACTTCCTGCAAATATTCAATTATTTCAATACGCAGATGATACAGCCTTTCTCGCCCGTGCTAAAACCATCCAACAGATCAACATTTGTATGAATGAAGCTATACAACGTTTCACAGACTGGTGTGATCAATGGCGACTTAAAATCAACCCAAACAAGACACAATCCATTGTTTTCATCCCACCAAAACGACGCACTCGCATTCAGCGCAACCCAAATCATCTCTCAATTACCATCCATAATACACTCATAAAACCAACCAAAACAGTTACTTACCTCGGAATTACATTTGATCATCATCTCACGTGGCGTCCCCATCTCAGCACTATCGCATCCAAAGCTTACAACAGGTTAAACCTCCTGAAACGCTTAACAGGTACCACATGGGGCTTACAGCCAGAAACAGTTCTTAACACATACAAAGTTTTTCTTCGACCTGTCCTCACCTATGGCTTCACCGCTTGGATCTCAGCTGCCTGGTTCTTTTACCACAAACTACAAATACTGGAAAGACATGCCCTGCGTACAGCACACCGTATCAGACTACCCAGCCCCACAGCTGAACTCTACGACCGTACACCATTTCCGCATATACTCTACCATCTTCAACAGCTCCGCAACAAATTCATCCAAAGACGCCTCGAAGTTCATCATCCTCTACTTCTCGATACCATGCATGCCACCACTACACCCGAACATCAAACTACGTTACTATCAACTCCGCTCTCCCTACTCTTCTCCCTCTAC
Organism: Lepisma saccharinum; assembly: GCA_022664845.1. Lineage (NCBI taxonomy): Eukaryota > Metazoa > Arthropoda > Insecta > Zygentoma > Lepismatidae > Lepisma > Lepisma saccharinum. The sequence continues at coordinate 62,442 of JAGDQP010006774.1, read as the reverse complement.
CGCCATACCATACCACCAGATCACCCTGACCAAGATTTCCTCCGCTCTTACTATAGTCCCGACACTCCTCCTTTCATAGCACCCTCATACTTTGCACAGTAATAATCACTTACTAACAGGGTCCATACTGTCCTCATTAGTTCAGAGTAACCCCTGAACAGAAGATAACCAGCATTCGTCTCACTAATTAACTCCACGTGTTGTGACGTCAAAGCGCACCTCACTACCATTATCGTATCCTTCAACCCACCAATAAGATGATTATGAGGCAAACTCATAATACGCAGATTAAATGAATTACGAGAATAAAGAATGATGAAATACAATCTCTCTGACCACCATCCAATTACAAAAATCCTCACTTTCCCCTATATCCCTTTCCCAATAGAGGGTGTACCCCTCTGCACGGGTCCTAGCTGCGGCTAGGAATTAAAAAAAAAATCACCAAACAAATACCAGTATAAAATATAATCTCAAAACTATATCCTGCTTGATATTTTACTTATTAATAATAACAAATATAATGAACAAGTTAATGATATTCAAACAGAAGTAATCGAAACTTCTAGTTTAATTATACAAATTATTTCACGTAATGAGGATGACCATCTTGGCAGTTTAAATATCTTACTTTAAGACATTACAGCTGAGGAAATTCTTCTTATTCTACAGAGGAACAAAATGCTACACCTGGACCGGATGATATACCATACTTACTACTATTAAAATCTCCTAAATTCTTACTCTCTATTCTGGCCGCGCTCTACAATTCAACACTCAAAGCTGGGTTTGTTCCCATTCATTGGAAAGACGCATTCACCATACTAATTCCTAAACCAAACAAAAGCTCTTCAAACTCAGATAATTATCGCCTTATAACTTTGACAAACACAATTCCAAAAATCTGCGAAACAAGCTTAGCCCATAGACTATCTAATTATTTAGAAGAAACTGACTAACTCTCTCCTAATCAAGCAGGATTCAGAAGCGGATTTTCTACCATCGATCAATTACTTAGGATAACTACAAAGATACAATATGCATTAAATAGAAGATACAGAGTTGGTGACATATTCATGGATCTGACCAGTGCTTTCGATACCGTCCGGCATGATGGCATTCTATTCAAATTACACAAACTTCAATTATCCACCACATATATTAGATGGATAACCAACTCTTTGAAAGGCAGAACCACCCAAATGAAGACAAATACAGACCTCAGTAAGGTCATTCACATTAAAAGGCGAGTACCACAAAGAGCTGCCATGAGTGCCATCCTTTACTTAATATATGTCAATGACACTCCACTTCCGATAGATAACTGCACAAAATTAAGTCTATTCGCAGACGATGCTGCATACTGGTCCACTGCCAAATTCTCTAAAGGTGTAATCAGTAATCTAGAAACAATCACTGAAGAATTTGTCCAATGGAGCAATCAATACCTGGCTTCTGACTTTGAATGAGAAGACAGCTTATATTCATCAGGACGTAATACTGTTCGGGACCAAAGTAAATCCTTGACCATAAATAATACTAGGATTAAACCAGCCAAATTCATTAAATATTTGGGAGTTCCTTTGGATGAAAGGATGACAATCAAAAACACATTCTCAACTTACGCAAGAAAGGTCTGGAAGCACATTCCTCATTAAGATCAATCTTCTGCAAGGACAATCTTTCGGTGGATATAAAAATGCATCTATACAAATCGATAATCAGAGCTATTATTTCCTATGGACAACTATATAATTATGAAATAAATACTGAACTCTCCTGAAAATTGAAAGACATTTCATTTAATTTGCTTTCAGGCTTTGGAACGACAACATTGAGACTCTGTACAGAACAGCAGGTCTGACACCACTTAACGATATTCTAAAAGAACAGAAAAATAAATATTTATCTAAAGCACAACATAAAAAAGAAAATCTAACTAATCACATTGACATAACAAGCTCAGCTTTCCAAGATTTCATCCAATCACATGTGAAGAATTTCTCCATTCTATAGATACTTAACTTACACATATCAACAACAGTAAAAGGACATATAAAATATAGGACGAAGCGGATTTGAGTGCCTCTCTGGTGATGCGAGGCAGGTGGTTGAAATACACAGCAATGAATCTTCCTGATAACTCTTATACCAAACTATACTTCCAATACCTACATACCTTCTTACCCTTTATTACTATGTACGCCTTTGACAAAAACAGACAATTTTACCTAGGACAAAAGTAGCTAGGGTTAGCTAGAAGCCCATCCCTCATTTTCTATTAAGCTAGGAAAAAATTTACATTATTCGCCCACCAGACAAGGTTTACTGTTTTTTTAATTGTCAATGGATTTTATGTTCTGTTGATTAGATTTATTACTTCGTATTACCGTTTTATTGATCAAAGTTGATAATCGAAACGAGACTTTCTGAGGAGAAACACTTCTTGCAAAATCTATCTAACCAGGTGCCGTCCCTCTTGTGCGAAGCAAATAAGACCACAAGTTATTATACCACGTCCACACATGGAAACATGTTTCTGGAAATATTGTTTGCAAACTGTTTTCCGACGTGTTTCTTTGTTTTCTATATATATTTCCAAATGTTTCCCAAAAGTTGCGAAACATTTCAGAAACATTTAGAAAACAATTTCTGGTGTTTTCAGAAAAAGAAACAATGTTTCTTGTTTCCCATTTGAAATGGAAAACAGAAAACAATGTTTTCGAGCTCTTGGGAAACATTCTATACCAAACCTCGGTTTATGGGTGTAAACCGTCCCCAAAGTGATGTAGAATCATAATGGTGGCCTCAAATAGTAAAGACGAAATTAAAATTTCAGCATTTATTATTTATGTTAGCGTACTCCTGCTAGGTCATGCATGGGGTGGGTACAAATTTGTTCCTTTTTGCAGACTCTTTTTCATGTAAATTGCAACATTTCTTCGGGATCAATGGAGAAACGACACCACATCCGTTCCTAATTGATTAACATGTATGATTTTAGTTACCGACGAATAAAAAATAAATTACAGCAGCGTTCCGCAAACTGTGGTCCTTGATGTTTGTCCTAGTGGTCCTCTAAGTCCAGACTAGATTGAACCTTAGTAAAAAAAAGAAAGAGATGAAAAATCAAATTTAAGAGAATTGTTTATCACTCAATATATTGAGAATCAGAAAGAATCATGTCGTCTGGACCCAGAAGAATACAATGACTATTCCAATTTTCGAGTATTATAAGCTCGCTCGTTCGTTCGAGGATAGCGCATCCTTACTTTGTACTGTTCTTGATTGTGGGTGAAGCAGGAGTTACACGAATTATATTCTAAACAATAAATGGCGTATTGAACTGTAAAATATTATTGATAACCTTGAATCATAAAACAGAATCTATTATAAAATTAAGGTAATATTTTACTATTTGAAATATATTATACCAGTATTACTATATAACTCAAAACATTAAAAAAAAATATGTATAAAACTTGCTTTCGAAGAGGGCCAGAGTAGGTGATCCGCGGAATCTCTCAGCTAATAAAATTTAGCTTCACTTGGAAATAGTTTGCGGAACGCTAAATTAAAGTATACGTTTACGTGTTTGTTGGTCGTGGACGCGCAGTGGGAGTGGAGAAAAGTTCCTGACAGACAAATGAGTTTAGACAAGAAATTATATAATTGAAAATTTCTGTCTTTTTCTTGTTATACACTGTAATTGATTTTTTTTTTTGTCATATTGAAATTAGATATTATAATTAAGATATATGTTAACGGGTTTGTGTCGGCGTACGATAATTGCCAGTGTTGTAACATCATGAAATGTTTTTTTTTAAATCCTCTTTCCTTTCTAAAATGTCTCCCCATTCCTCTTTTTTCCTCATAATGGGTACGATGGGTACATCAGTGGCGTAACTAGATTTTACACATCCCTCTGCAAGGAACCTTTTAGGTCCCATGTCGAAGAGTCCTGTTAGCAGGAAGTCCAACATGCAATTTGAGCAAATACTTGCCGCATGTAAAAAAAAAAACAAAAAAAAAACACTCAGTGTGCAGAATAGTGTTTGCCAGATTTTCAAATATAGACAGTTTCTACATTGCGTGAGCATTTTTCGCAGCATAAAAATTATTCTTCTTTAAAAATATGTGAAAGTTTTAAAATCAAATATTAAATCTATTTCCTTGTAATGGTTGCTAGATTTGCCATTAACTCATTTTTCAACTGTATATATATATATCACCTGTAGGGCCTCCTAGACACATGAGCCCCGCCAATGTGGGGTCTTGCTATATTATAGTTACACCCCTGGTATAAACGTTATCTCGATAAAGTATGCAATCGATAGGTCTGTTCAACGAAGTATAAACCATGCTGGTATGATAATTAGGACTGCGAACCAACCGGTGAAAGTGAAATGTCTACGATGTTTACAAAAACGCTGTCTGTAATCTTAGCAGTTAAAGTTAATGTCCTTGGGACTTACCCGAGTGAAATTTCAAAAAGCAGAACCATCTTCAAGCTCCAGATCTTCTAATAGATCGAGGCACAATATCATTCTTCACACAAAAGTTTTCGAGTAAATCAACGTATTTCCCTACGTTGATGTAACAGAGCGTCCACCACGACATCCGTAGCACAGGCTATCGACACTTCCTCCTCGGAACACATCTACACATATCTAACTTATGTTCCGACCAAGAAGTTAGTGTTGCCTACGAGACAAAACATGTCTAATGTCTCGTCTGGTCTCAAAAAAATTCAAACAGAGCAATTTAATTTGTGTCAAGAATTACTCAATCGGAATGAAATATTTCCTTCGAAATTTCCTGCAAAAGAGCACTGGAGCAGAGAATACCTAAACTTATTTTTAA
>JAGDQP010006774.1:38446-57479 GCA_022664845.1 Lepisma saccharinum | reverse complement strand
CAAAGCAGCTATAATTTTCCAACTAATTCAGGCTTCATGATTCTATTTTGAGATAGTGTTCCAGATTCAAGTACAATGTTAAAGCATCAATTGAGATATCAATGTTTGTATAAAGTCCTATTCTACAGAATCGTTCAACACATTCTCTGAACGACCGTTTCAGTAATTAGCCAGTCTTTCTCGATGCGAACAAAGGCAAACACGCGTCAGTCATTTTCGGTACTGAGTTTTAAAATGATTTGACAATAACATTTAGCTATTTTAGCGCCATATGTGATGTTAATCAGATCTAAGACCTTTAAGCTCACTTCATAGTGTAGCTAACAAAAAGGGACCTTATAATCCCGCTTATTTCGTCCGTATCGAGAAATGTTAGTCTCAAGAACTACAATGTATGGAGAGATCGTGAAGGTGTCCTTGGAAATATTTTGTCTCGAGGAGCTTAGAGCTGCCCCAAAACCGTTTTGAATAGTACAGTGTGTCAGTGTTGCTAACACTTTTAAAACTAAATGTTTTCAAATTATTTCCATTACGTTAGACCAATCTGCACCAAAATTGGTATAAACATTACTCAATACAGTAGGAAAATGCTGTTGATATCCCCGTCTCCAAGCATCAAAGTTGTTAGTGTTGTCAATCTATTTTATATAAAATTCATTTCTTTTTTAAATTATTTTCATACGTTGGACGTATCAGCATCAAACTTGGCATATACGCTATTCGACAGAATAGAAAAATAATGTGAGTGTTCACGTCGATAAGGAGTCCCGTTGTTAGTGTTGATAAACTGTTTTATAAAAATGAATATTTGTGGTTTCGAGATGCTATAAAGAGACCTTCGAAGCTTTCGCGATTGTTAGAATCCTAGCGCTCACTTGTTTGAAATCAGAAAGAGTGACGTATTTATTTAACTGACGCAAGAGAGTGTAAAAAAAAAAAGTATTTTGCGAAAAAGAAATAGAAAGGACTAGCTTAAGTTGTACTGAGCGTATTGACAAGTATATTTATCGCTTGGTAATTCACTACTAGTTCAGTTGAAACTGAGAGGTCATGGCAGTGTTGTGTAGTGAGACTAGAGTTACCAATCGTCCGGTTTTTACCGGATAAGTCCGGCTATTTTAAAATTTTTAGAAGTTTCAGACCGGCATTCTTGAAATGTCCGGCACTATAAAAATAAAATGAGCAAGACATAACTACACCTAAATTTGCATTGTTTATGTTATTTTTACGGTAACGAACGGTAATTTGTCATATTTTTATTAACTACTAGATCACGTGGTTGGTATTGTCGATATATCGCCCTCGACTAATTTTGTCCCCATTTCACGAAGTTCCGAAAAGTACAAGAAGTTGTTAATACCCAGAACATCAGCAAGTATTAGTTTTGTGTTGAACCTCTCAAAAATTTTCACCACTAGATAAAAAAAAAAACATAGCGAACGTGATTCTGCTAAGACAGAGTGTTCATTACTGCAAGATCATTGTGTTCAACATTTTTTTAAAAAAAGTTCGTATTTTTTAGCAGTTTTGTCCTGAATTTAACAATTTCCAGTTGGTAACCATATACATTTTTTTATACTCTTGTTGTGTTTTGTTACTTTTCCGAAGTAACAAAAGCATGCGTCGATCAGCAAAAATCTAAAGTAAAGTGAAGTATTATTGACAAGAGGAGAGAACAAACAAAAGCACACAAATCCATTTTTAGACAAAAAAAAATGTTTGTTTTTAGACCTAAAATAAGATCTGCATCAAATAATACAAGATATTTTTGTAATAGATCTACTTATCTCATCGTAATATGTACGTACGTCATAAAATTATTTTACATAAATCGCTACAGCTCTCCATTAAAGGCTTAAAAAGAACGAAACTATTTTTTATCTAAAAAATGGACTTGGTGTGCTTTTGCTTGTTTGCTCCTTAGTTGATGAGGAAGAAAACTCGGATGACTTTTCAAGGGACTGATCTTATTGTTCGACATCTGCATCTGTTTCAAATTCACAAAAAAATACAAAAGTAAATTCAAGACAACCCGAGACGAGACGAGACAGCCTGAATCTCGTGGGCAACACTACAAGTGGTTATAGTTAATAAAATGAAGAGTTTTTAAAATATGAACCATGTTATCAAGTTCCGTGCAAACTGTTTATTTATAAATCAAGGGGTAAACTCTGTGCTGCTCCTGAAGGGAATACCGGTATGGAACAATAAGCTAGAGCTGCGATTCTACTAAGAATCGCGAAGGCTACGGTTCCTTGATAGCAGTTTAGCCACGCAAGAATGATTTTTTATATAAAATAGGTTGGCAACATTGACAGGTGCAGTGCTTAAGTACGGGAAAACACAGTACTTGTGTCGAATAATGTTTATGCCAAGTTTAGCTAGGCCTAAATGCATGGAAGAGATTTGAATAATTGATTATTTTAAAATGGGTTGGCAACACTAAACAACTACACAAATCAAGACTGTTCTAGTGGCTCTGTTCTAGTCTAGCCAAGACCTTTCCAATGACACCTTAAGCATTTCTCTACACCTTGTAGTTCCTGAGGTTTAATTTCTGGACGCGGATGGATACCATGAGTGGGATTAGAAGGTCCGTTATTTGCTATAGATTCGCTGTCAAAGGAACTACAAATACAACTAAACAGTTTTAGCATTTCCCAGCAGATCAAAAGCACATTTGGAAAACATGGAAAGGTTTTACAAACAGTTTCCAGAAACATGTTTCCATGTGTGGACTTGGCTTTAGAAGCACATTGGCCGCATTCGCGAGAGCATCATCTTATGACTGAGCAGCCTGGGAACAGTGAACAATAAAGAGCATAATCCATATTATATGAGTATGTGCTTATCTTATAAGAAGCTTAGCTTAAGCTCGACTGGGAGTTAAAATATAGGAGGAAGCTTTTATAAAGAACGCAAAGCAGGTGTCGGCCAGGGGCTATGTTGAAGGTGCCATCCCGGCATTTGTCTGGTGTGAACTGATGAAAAAACTCTCAGTCAGGATGGTCGGCTGCTGGGTTCGAAATTTTACTTGCATCTGTTGTTAACTTCGTGGGTTCCATCTATACTTCACAAATCAAAGGAAACTAACAATGGGAGAAAATTAAGAAAAGAAGACCAACCAAATACTGACTTTGCAATATTTCTTATTTTCATGAAATTACCAAAGCTGAAACAGGTCAATTGGACCTTTTGGGTCAGATTTTGGACCGGGTCACCCATGCTCGGGTCTCCGAGTCTGCGAAAGTAGTTCAGTTTCAACTCTGAATATTACATTTTTATTTCCCACACAATGTATTAAATGAATACTATCAAGTTTTCGGAACATTGAAAACAAACTTAAGAAAACTTAATATTAGGAACATATCTATTAGATTAAATTTACCATACAATAATATGGAATACACGAAGAGTATATCCTGAAAGAGTCGGAAAAAAATTAAGAATTAAGACTAAAGTATAGAATTTAGCGTTACGAATGGTGAACATTATGAAAACTACAAATACATAATAAAACAAAACGGATATGTATTAACGATGACGTTTCGTCTAATTGCTTTAAGCTTTTCTAAGTCAAAAGAACACAGAGACACCTTTACATGCTTGTACAAAATTAAAACAATTTTCATCTGTAGAGGCGAAAAGGAATCCGGATTATCATCACATGCTATTGAACAAAACCAGATCAGTGAAAAATTCAGTTAAGTGGTGGTAAATATTTTACAGACAGGGCTGTAAGAGAAGGTTATAAAATCTGTTGGTTCTAACACAATTTAAGTGACAACGACTGTGAAAATCATGGTAAAATATCATCATCAAATTATTTAAATCACATATGAACAAAACATAAACCTCATCTGGTTATTATTCCGTATCTTTTTCCCGTATATGTTATTTTTTTCTCAGGCTTTTATTTTTGGTAAATGTTCACGTCTAACACAAAATATATTTTCATGTATTCTTTTTGCTAAAGATTTTCTAGCTTTAGTTGCAACCAAGGGTGTGCCCTCCCCCTAGATTTCAGATTTTATACCAAATACTATTCTAGTTTCATATATTTGATGTATGTTTAATGCTTTTCACTGCATGCATTCCATATTTATTCTCATTTTCTCAACCATGATTATTTCAATGTATGTAACCACAAATACGCCACTTTATACCCACCAAACAAATTATGTGAATACATTGAAAGTAAAAACACGAATGCTATTATTGTACTGTTATGTAAGTTCATTTTTGTGAGCGTACTCTGTTTTATGAAGTTAGAGCAGTTCCTCTAGAAAGTCGATGAAAAGGAAGTCTCTGTCTCTCTCTCTCGCAAGCACACACACATATATATCTATATACAAAGATTAAAAAGCATCAGGAAGCCAATCGTAAGATACATATTCTTTAAAAATAATTTTAATTTAAAAAAATATCGAACAAATCAAGAAAAACACTAAAATTTTGAAAATTTTTGAAAGGCCTTTAGATAATTTTGGCTCAAGTCCAATGGATGATGCTGGGAGAATGCAGAACAGAAAGTTTACCTAGCAAATCTTCTCTTTGATAGGAATTATTGCACATAAATTATATATTAATGTTTGTTAAAATATGCTATTTCTGTAATCTTCGATATCCAACACAAGATTTAATAAAAGTGCTATGGCACACCGTTTAAAATTTGCCATTGAAAATCCTCTACGTCTGATAATGTTATACCATCTCGGTTTTTGTGTCTTCAAGTTTTCTAATAGTTATAGATCACACCACATTAATTTCTATTGTAATGAACAACGACCTCTAACATACCAGGCATTTGATGATCCTGACTATTCAAAGATGTTGGATATGTTAGTGTCCGGCGTTACTGAGAAGTCACTATTAAAAGATTTTGTACTGTATTCTGAGTTCACATTCCATTAAGTTAATTTGAAAATTATGACGATTTCAATTTTATTTTATGTCTGAAATTATTTTATATCGCTCAGCAAACTATGAGCAAGTTCTAGAAAGTAGGAAAGAAATAAGGTTTCGTGGAAGTATCTACAGGTGTATGGGAATTTCCACCTTTCCCTAAATGGCCAATTCAGTACACTGCAAAAATTGACTGTATTAATTAAACACTTTCCGGTGTCCTGAGGAGATAATTTTTTCTGTTAACATAGTTTGTTTTGTGATTTCGGTAATTCAGCACTATGATATTACTAATATTGTGTTGAATCGGCATTAAAAGCACATCCATTGTGTTGAATCATCGAAATCAACAACATTTTGTTCGGTTGATTTAACACAGACAAGTGATGGTCGCCCTGGGACAGCAAAAAGTGTTAACACAGCCATTTCTAGATGTGTACTTTCTTGCTTTGCCATTACAAACGATAGTGCTCCTAGAAGGGAAAATCCCTAACTAACCAGAAAATGCTGTTTAATAAAACTGTACACCAATAAATTAATTTTATCTTATCTCAAGAAAATAGTAAACTGTAGTCTAATGAACGTTCTGTAATCGTATGTAATAAATAAATAAATGAGTATAATTTGCTCCTCTTTGTGATTTATCTGTAAATTTCTCACATATCTGTGACAGGCACCACACACACACACACACACACACACATATATATATATATATATATCCCAACCCGTCTGGTCAGCGTGGGAGCAGTAGACCAACTCCTCCCCTCGGGGAGAGGCCTCATCCACTAGTGGATTGAATATGGCTGTGATTTATTATTATTTATATATATATATGTATATATATAGCCTCCCAATCTCTTAATATTGGGAAAATTAATTGGACCCCCCTTGGGAAAATTCCTGGCGACGCCCTTGCTTACAACCTGCATATTTACAATCTGTACAAGCATGTAAGGGTGTCTCTGAGTTGGTTTGACTTGAAAAACAAAACAAAAAGTAATTAGATGAAACGCCGTCGTTAATAAATGTTCGTGTTGTTATATTATATTTGCAGTTTTCATAAGAATTAAGACGGGTCCTTCACACGTAGCCCGCTTCCCAGAGCCTGGGAACCAGTCATTTTGTTGCTAACATTAAGAGTGGGGAATTTACAAGTTTCATTTAATTGTTCCAATTCTACTGTACAGTGCTTTCCATTCACATTTTAGTTTTCCTAAAAGAATATCATAAAAGCATTTACTAATACAGTACTCGATCATGGACGTTATTGTAATTTTTATCATTGATTGTTAAATTTCCCCCTAACAGCACACAATATTGACCCAATATTGGGTCAACCTTGATCTATACTGGCCCTTAATGGTCCGATATCCTGTGCTGCCAAGGTTGATTAACGCGATAAAACCGATTAATCGTCTTAATCAAGGAATATCTAGGTCTCATATAAATAAATTGCTTATCTGAACTCGCCTTAAAAAAAGAAAAGAACGGGAGGAGCTTTTACCACTTCTGCCTCACTACAAAGACCTTGGTCATGAGCTTTGAGTTATCATAGCACAAGACGGAAACAGCCTTTGTTGAGTAGCGTATACACATTTCATTTTTCTCAGGAAACTTCATCATGAATGAAGAGAAAAGTAGCCAGGAAAAAACATGAATGATGTTTATTCAGTAGTTACAAGAAAACTTGTACGTAAGAAAAATGGAAAACCAAAGCAAAACTGTGACGGATGAACAAGGTTAATCTTTTCCTAAAGTACCTGCTGTTGGCATCAGAGCACTAACAGTAATGTTTGCTGCACGTAGGGAAAAGGGTTTAGTTACTTCGATTGTTTTTGACTTTCGTATCCAAAATGAGTTTGAAAAATAATTGATCTAGTAACAATTCCTCCTCAGTGAAAGATTGGTTTCGCTCCTTGCTTTGTAATTCAGAGGTCCCTGCCACGATTCCCCATAGGGAGACATGAAACATAGTGGTTTGGATCGCAATGCCTTTAAACTGAATGTCCTGTCCATAACGGCATATCTATCCAATAGAAGGCGATTGCCAAACACCAACAGTTCACCTTGTACAGGGATGATGGAACCCTAATTCTCCTTGTCGGCAGAACACCAACACCATTATCATAATCACGTATAATTCAGCATTGTGTTTAAAATATAATTAATTTGTAAATTGTATAATAACGATCTGTGTAACTTAACACCAAGCCGTGAATTTAGAAGCAAATAACATGTCTTTAATGTTAATTGTAAATTAGTCTCAGATGATTCGGAGCAGAGAACCGTCACGCTTTGAAAGATTCATTTTCAGTAGACCTCCAACTTCAAAGTGTGCTACTCTGTGCATGGCAAGACAGAAAGTGAAATGGCGGACTCCCGGAGGGTGGAGAAAGGTCCATACACGTTTTACTCATCCGCTTTAGCCATTCAGCCACACAGCAGCTGTTTACAACACATTCCACTGGCCCCGTACAAGTGTTGGTGGATTAATTTTACCAGGGTTCCCCCGTGCCTCCCACTTTTGTACACAACAAACAGAACTGCTAAGCAAAACTGGCTTCTGAACTTTCTCTCTCGTTTAGGGGTGCAGAATGTGCTTTTGTCCATGCTCACGTGATAAGTTCGCGAGACGAGAAGTTAGTTCTATCTCTCTCTCTCTCTTTCTCTGCTTTTTCTTCTCTTAATTCCCGCAAGCGTGTGTATTGTTCACTGCAGTGCCATAATTTTAGCCGAATCTTCTTCAGTGTTCTTTATTTGCTGTTTAAAACGTGTACTTGAATTAATTATGGCCTGTTCAGAGAGTGCGAAAAAACTTCAAGAAGGTAGGGGAAAAAAAATTCCCTTTTCCAGTTGCTGGTTATGCTCGTTAATTTTCTAACGTTGTTTATGTTTTTTCCCCTCATTTATTTATTTACATTTTAGGACTCATTTGGAACACTGGTTTCTGAAAGAGAGAACATTCATTATTATTCTACCGTTTAACTTACGGCTCTAATTTTGCTCCGTACTTTGTGTATAGTTATTCTGAACTACCACGACGGGCTTCTGTCTGAGGCTTTCAACAATCCTCTTCAGTACCACCAGGCGAACGCCGGGATGCTACCTTTAATAATGGCTTCGGTCATTAATTCCTTGTCCCTATCCTGGTTCACTTAAGGTCGTCATCAGCTTGACTCATCAGGACTTAGACATTCACTCCATTTGTTAAGTTAAATTAAGAAACACAGAGCAATGTTCACCCTCTACGTCCTGTTTCTCGATTAAAAATATTTTAAGTTTTCTTCCGAGGGAATATTCAATTTTACTAATAATAATACAAATTTGGAAGAACATTTGGGAAACGGAGAGATGCAACAATAATTTTCCAGAAACGTATAATAATTCAATCCGTGAGAGGAAGGAGGGTACTAGTCCAAGAAGGCGAGTCATTTTGAAATAACTGAAGAAATTGTTTTACTATGCGTGTATCATCAATTTTCTTGATTTACAAAACGTTCTTCACATTTTGAAAACACCTTTACGCAATCCAGATGGGTGTTTATGTAACTCGAATCCAAAGGCATGAATGTTTGTGGAATTTAACTATCAAACATCCACAAAATCCATATGGAACAGTGTAAAGGCTCTAGGAATAGGAAAAGATAAACACCATCTCCCTCCTGATTTGTGGTCACCAGACGAGCTAAACAAAGAATTTGTTGCACATAACGTTGCAATAAATCGTAGGCCAAAGGAGGAAATACTAAAAGAACTGCTTCAACAACGTTTGTATACGTGCCGCATGAAAACTTCTACCTCCAAAGTCCAAACAGTGACGACACAAGAGATGGCAAGCGCGATTAAGAGTATAAAGTCCAATCCAACGAGAGTTGATATCAATTGCATTAGTAAATAGAATAACAGATGTCGCGACACCAATACTTACTAACACACATCTTTAACTTCTCTCTGTACACTGGGACCTATCCGTCACTGTGAAAAAAAGTCGCTAGTACACTGTATTCCCAAGGAAAGTAAAATGGCAAAACCAGAAGAATTACGACCAATAAATATTCTCCCCGCAATATCAAAAGCTCTCGAAAGAATAGTCTACAAGCAACTTATTATTACTTATCTTGAAACTAATTACATTCTAAATAAATTCTAACCCGGTTTCCGGTGATATCACAGCATTGTAACGGACTTAGATTATCGACTATCAATGACATAAAAGTTTCAAGCGACAGTAAGAAAATCACACTGATGACACTTCTAGACTACAGTAAAGCTTTCAATTCTGTGGATTTAGATATACTTGTTTGCAAACTGCAGTAGTACAATTTCTCGTCAATCACATGCGAGTGATTTAAATCATGTATGTACAGTAGAAAGCAGGCGGTAACAGTGACAAATCAAATTTCGAGATGGGTAGATGTTGAGTATGGTGTTCCTCAAGGGTCAATTCTAGGTTCCATTTTGTATTGTTTATATGTGAATGACATAAGTAGAATTATATCCCACTGTCAGTTTCATTTATTTGCGGATGACTTACAGATCTACATACAGGGTGATCGGAAAGACACAGACCAGATAAAATTAATAATGATCTAGCAGCAATAGCCAACTGGTCTCGCCAGCATGGCCTCCATCTTAGTCCAGGGAAAACAGTCAATAATTATCAACAACACGAAACTATCGCACACAGATACACATACATTAAAATAAGAAGGTGAATCTCTAAACGTTAGCGAAGATGTTAATAACTTAGGAATTAGAATGGACGATACATTGTCCTGGCGTTCTCACGTTAAAGAAATATATAAAAAAGTTAATTCCACATTGCATGCCATGAAACGCATACACATTTACACATCTGAAAAAATTCGAAACCTTAATTATGCCCATTATCGACTACGGAGACGTTCTTGACAATAGCATGCCAACTGATTTATCAGATCGACTACAGCAAGCACAAAATTCTTGTATACGGTACGTTGTCGGGGCCAGGAAATATGACAATGTAACAGCACAGAGAATAAAATTGAACTGGCTAGATTTGAAAACAAGAAGAGGGCTTCACATTGCCTATCAAGTTCATAAGGCAGTAATGAAAACTAGTCCTCAATATCTATCAGATCTCTTTCAACACCCTTGTGATACATAAAAGTTTTATCAAGAATAATGTAAATAAGAGAAATAAAGACGTTCGTTTTCAGCTCTATTCAGTTTAAATTGTAAGGGTACAAATCGTATAACCAAAGAATTAATTAAATCTACAAATTGTTATGCTTCAAGCACCTGTGAATTTTAAATATTACTCCTGGATAATAGTTCGAACGTCAAGAAATTAGCCTACATCTGTTCTCTCGGAAGACTTACTATTGAGCAAAAAGCAGGATGACTAATCTTTGGACTTCTGAACTACAATTCTGGATTTAACTTTTGAAGCTCACAATTGTTTGAAATTTTTAATTTAAAATAAATTTGATTTGATTTATATCCTTTAGGCATTCTTGGCTCAGACCAGGATAGGACAGGGGAGAGGATAGGGCAAGTCAGTCAAGAACTTACTTAAAAACCATCACGTCATTCGCTCGGTGAAACTGAAGGGAAAACCCTGAAATAACTCAGTCAGAATGTGCCGTGGGTTCGAACCAGTGTGAATAGATATTGCTAATCTGAATCCTGCGACGTTACCGCCTGGACTTTGGCCTGGACAATTGTCACTTCGCCTGTTACTGAAAAAGCACTGTATCTCATCTATTACCTGTGGTGTTAAAGAATATTTAACAATTTTGAGGAAGATTGCCACCATGTTTGCATATAGAAAAAATCATTTCTGGTAGCATTACAGTTTCTCAACGTGTGAACGTTTAACTGAATAGTCATTAACATCCCAAACGAGCTTGTAAGCTTATAAGGACGGGACGTAATGTTGTGGTCAAGTGGACTCCGACCCATTGCGTTCAATGGACTTCGGCCGGATTTGAACCCATGATCACGCGCACAGAAAGCGAGAGATCTAATCTCTCGACCACCCCGAGGTCTGAACACTTAAATAAACAGTATTTCAGGTACACCAGGATTCATAAAAAATACCTATAAAATGTTTATGCTAATAAATCCGAAATCTACAACACCGCACTAATACAATAGTCGAGCAAACCACACAAAACATTTTCTATGAATCTGATTGTACAGGGAAAGAAAAGTAACTCCGTTTCTTTTTTCAAAATTGTGATTTTCGATTAGTACCATATTCTTCCTTTTAATAGTTTATTAATTAATTTTAAACAGTACTTATCATTTAATCGGTTGGCGACAACCTCTGTTTAGAAGTTGGTAATAATCAGTCTCAACATCTATTGTTACCAGTGTGCTATTTACCCGAAGGAATGGGGGCAAATTACCTTGTATTACCATGTGTACGCTTGTATAATATATGACACATCTCGTTATTTTCTTATCAATAACATATCATCAATAACATAAAATATCGTACTCTGATTGTTAAGAATCTTTCAGAAACTTATTGTTATTTCGTTCATTGTTAAAACAGCTGAAATTGATTAGATTTTGTACTAGAGAAAGTAACGATGGCCATCACGAACAGCGAAAACAAATCTACATTCTCTCTGTCGTGTTTGTTTTCATTTTATCAATTTGTTCTTATTTTCTCAAAATTTTCACGGCCCCAAAGAACGCGCTCCGCAGGTTGGGAATCACTAGTCTAAAGCTTTGTGAATGAAAACCCTGCATTCATGCTTCCACGAGTATAGGATGCACGCTCCAGAGACAGGTAAACCAAGTGCCTATATCTTCTATACCGTATATAATTACTCTTCACCAAGCTTTCGGTTACTGATATGCTCTTGTTTTTTGTTTTTCTTTGTGAGAGGGTGGTGGTGGTCATTTTTTGACCTCCAAAAAATCTTCTCGCTTGTTTGATTCTCGTTTTATCACTGGACAGATACAGGAAAAATAATGACCGTGGAACGGTCGAAAAGTTCTTGCAATCCAATGGGCCATGTCTTTTGTTCGATGTGCAGTCACTTCCTGAAAATACAACCTCATACATCATTGTTATCGCTGGATAATAATGACACCGCGCTATGTGTCAAAACAATGGGATCCTCTTCACGGTTCCTTTGTTTCCCAACCGTGCTGTCGAACACCACGACCCATTGTTACGATGACAGCATTCGTGGTGATCCATTGGCGGGTACCTTCCGTCATAGCATCATTGTTTGGACGTGTCGTGTGATACTGAGTGAAGACCTACTACCACTACTACTAAACTGACCACACAAGCCATCAGCACAGACACAGACATACATTTATGTTTTTTTTTCCTTTACCATCTCTTCCCGTCTCCCTTCCCATGCGTTTAGTCATTTTCATTGTCAAAAATGACGATCTGATTTTAAAAAGGGAAGTTAGATGGCGATACTGTGCATAGGAACAAAAAATGTTGTTGATATACAGGTTACTACAAACGGAATGTTCTTCAATATTATAATTAACGCTATTGAAAATAGCCAATTTTCGACGCTAGATGGTGCCATGGCTTTGCTATAATTCTAATTGTTTTGTTTACACGAAATTACAATACTACTTTCAAAAAATTCTAATCAAGAAAGATAAGCTTAGAAATAAAGTTAACAATTATTAAAATTTCTCTGTTTGTGTCGAAATTTGAATATCTGTTTTATTCATTTCTTAAGTCCCGTGATTGTTATAGCAAACATTAAAGTATACATACGTTTTCTACTGAAATTGGAGTCACTCAAACCTAGCCTAGCTGTGGGTTGTCAGCGTTCTTACCGATGACCTCGTATTGCATACGTACGAGCGAGAACAAAACGTGCACGACCACAATAGGATCGACGGCATTTCTCAGTGCCGGAGGGTACGAGTTACTTTGAGAAAGCAGTCATTGCACAGAGACTGATCATCATCTATCTCATTGTATCATGTCTAACCCACACAACAAATCATCATCTGGCAAACATGTCTTACCACCAGTAGTACAACGATCTACATCCTCTAAATCAGCATCTTCAGGAGCAACACCAAAACATAAAAGGAAGTACTGAGAAACTTGCACGTTCCAGTTCACAATCACGCTCACCTGATATTAATCGCTAAGGAAGCTCACAGTCACCCCCTTCAAAAAAGTTCAATACACGCCAAGACTCTGATGCAGATTCAAATCATGATCATCAAATGTCTCTCACCGATTCCGACCATGAAGACCTACAGAGTTCCAGGATCTCTTCAGCATCTAATCATTCATTTCTGTTGACAAATTTCGATACCAAATTTCAAACACCAAAACAACTATTCATGCAATTTCTGAAGTACGTACCTCGAGACACCATCTCTCGCATTATACCAACCAGAAATGGAATCATTGTTCAGTCATCCGACGCCAAGCTTGCTACAACCATCCGTAACAAATACAGTTTTGACATCTTCGGAAAACATGCTAAATTGACACCACTAGAAAACAAACCGATACGCCAACCACCGCCACCACGTAAACTTCCTATGCTATCTGTAGTCATTCGAGGGGTCGATTTAGACGTTACAGACTCAGAAGCAGAAGACGAATTAAGGCAAGATGGACACATTATCACCAAATGTCTCAGGATCAGAACACAACAGGGTACATCCAGCTATATGGTCAGAGTCTTAACAAATCATCAACAAACCATCGACAATCTTCTACAACGAGGCGCATACATCTACAGAAAACGCCATCGAGTCGAAACATCCCGAACTTCACCACCTCTTCCTGTGCGCTGTGAGAAATGTCAAACGTACAATGACCATTACACTAAAGATTGTAAAAACACACCCACATGTGGATACTGTTCGCAGCAACATCAAACAACAGCTTGCACCAATCTTCAAAATCCACCTAAATGCAACACCTGTAGTGAAGCACATCCAACATATAGCTACAAATGCAAAGGCCGACCTACTCTAGCACCTGACGAACCTGCATACATAGTACCATTACGCTTACCTGAGAAAACAACACAACCACCTATCACTTCTGCACAACAGCAAATCACCATTGAACAAACCTTAGCAATCATCACCCTCGCTTTACAAAACACATTTCCATTTGATAGATCTAGACTTCTTCAAGAAATTCAATCTGCAGCAGCCACCATTTTCAAGCTAAACTTCCAAGCAACATATTCAGGACCCTACGTTCATTTCACTGCACATACAATGAATTCTCCAGACTAGCATCCCTATTCCTTTCACATTGTCATTCACGAATATCACTTCACCTATCATCACCATTACAGCACTGTAATCATCAATGTTCGACAAGGGCTCATCTGTTTTGCCATTAATGTCTAGAGTCGCCCCTAGACGAGAAGATAATCACGCATCTGTTCTGTTCATTATTGTGACGTATACGTGCACATCATCACCATCCTCCATCACATTGTCACTCTGATCACCATAACTGCAAAATGGTTATAAGCGCAAAGCTTATAACATCCTATTATTATTGATAAAATAAATAAATGATAAAACGTGCTTCAACATCACTTAGACCATCTAACTGACCTCTTCCATAACCCAACTAGTCCTCTATAGTCTCCCTCCCGAAAAGAGGGTATAACCCTCTCAGTGGGTTTTAGCCACGGCCTCACCGCGGCTAATTTGTAAAAAAAAAAAAAAAAAATGGAGTAAAATGTTGATCATGAGATTAATGCAGTCATTTTAAACCAAAATTTCGTAATTAGGTAAAAAAAAAAAAATCTTAAAAGCATGAAACTTGGTACACACGTACATGTATTTGGTCACCCCAAATAATATAAAAAAGTCTCCAAAAATCAAACTTGTGTTGTGGCCGCCATCTTGGAAAATGAAGGCCATTTTTTTTATAATTTTCGCAGAGACTAAGTTTCACAACGAAAAACGTTTCAAATTAAGTTTGTTTAGCATTGACATTTTTCATCTTTTACGGCATTACCCTTCTTCTTTTTTTTTTCATTTGACCAATCCTAAAGCCATACGAACGAAACATGAGACGGAAACTACTTTTATTTTTTTCAGAAGTCAAAATCAGATAGGTTTAAAAAAAATCTTAAAAGTATGGGATTTGGTATATAGAAAGTACTTCGCCACCAAGTAATACATGAAAAGTACCCAAAAAATCAGTTGTGGTACGGCTGCCACCTTGAAAAGTGGCGGCCAAAACAATTTTGTTTATTTTAACGAAACTAATCTTCACATCGAAAAAAAAAAAGTTTCAAATAAAATTTGTTCAGCATAAGGTTATGATTTTTTTTTTTTTTTTTTTTTTTTGTAAATTTGATCAATCCCATTTCTTCACAGTAATGCTCTATTCAAGCTTCTAAGAGCAAGATATTCTGCTCCAAAAACAGTAATTTTGCATATAACGATGTGGTAATTTTTGCAAACAGATTAAAATTTAAGTGAGGATTACTTGAAATTTTATGATATTTAATTCTTAGTGCTTACATTGTGTGTGTAGTGATGCTATCATTGATGTTATTTCTTCACAGAAAAATTGTGCAACCAATTTAGGAAAAAACTTTTACGAGTAGTTTATGTTGTTGGCATTAATTTCTATCTTCATTATTTTAAAAAAATCCTAAATGTAAATCAAATATTCTGACAACAAGTTTATAGTTTTTGTGCCAATTTTATAGCTTCTGGTCAATGAAGGAAATGGCCTTAACAACAAAGATTTGTAATTTTTATGATCAACAAAATAATTTAAAACATTTTTTGAAGTGCCGCATAGTTTCCGCGAAAAGTGAAAAAACAGTTAATTTAGGGACTTTTTATGTATGTATTCGTCGTCGCCATTTTCCAAGATGGCGGCCGTAGCACAAGTTTGATTTTTGAGGACTTTTAGTATGTTACTTGGGTGCTCAAATACTATACATATACCAAGTTTCATGATTTTAAGAATATTTTTACCTAACTTTTATAAAATGAATACAGTAGGTGGGTCTGCACGCACTGGATGGTCCTTAGATATTTTTGTTAATCTGATGCACATCCCTGAGACAACCAGTGGTTGGCAGACCCAGAATACAAAGAAAGATATTTTTCAAATGAAGGTAAACAAAGGAATAGGAACTCATCTGGGAAGATGCGCAAAAGAGACTTCAATTCAATGAAAACTTCAAGTTATGAAGAATATTGTCAAATACCGGAAACAAAAGAAGAAGAAAATGTTTCGTTAACCAAGGATAATATAAGTACTTCCTTGTCAACTGAAGTGTTTTCTGCCTTTTCCAAATTGAAAGTCCTCAAATAATCCCATTAAGTTATCACTATGAGACTCACCGAAAAAACTAAAACACATTTCTCGTAAACCTGACAAACGTTGTTTCTCACAAGAATCTCCTATATACCCAAATTCGAAGCAAGATTGCCAACACTCAACTGAGAAATTGCAACTAGCAAGTCAACAGGGAATCAAAATCATGATCCTTCAGACAAAAAAAAATGTTGTGGTTTGATTAAGAATTTAAAACACAATCTAATTGATCCATTACCTTTCCACAAAATTAGCAAATAGGCTGCCAAATATTAGTATGACAGTTTTTTTTTCAATTGAACACCACACAAGAGTTATGATTCACTTCAAATAGAAACAAAACAAAAAATGTTTTATAGAAACTTTCCAAGAATGAGATTTTGGTCCAACAGCCAAAATGAACGCTTATGATGAAAAAAGATCTGAACCTCAGAAAGCCAAAATCACAACTACCTTCACTTGCGTTATTAGAGACATCTCAAATAAAATGAAAGTTGAAGATCTCGAAAAGTACTTATTGAAAGAAAAAGTACGAATTACTAATATAACGAGAATTAGAAATGCCAAAGGCCCTCTACTGTTAGTACGCCTGTTCACAAAGGAACCTTCTCTAATTAGCCATTTATTAACAAACGGCTTTACCATAGGATAACTTAAGTACAGGGCTAAAGAATGACCTCTCCTTGCAGACTCTGAACGCAATACAACGACAGGAAACTTTTTTTAAATAAATGACATGATCTAAGTCTAGGAAACAATAATTTTACCGTAAATGAGGATTTACGATTTCGTTCATTTATGAAGTCAGCACACAATAATATTTTAAAATCGTGTTTCAGCAAATTTTACAGCGAGTTTTACCATGTACCATAAAGAAAGTATAGTAAGGACCGGACTACATAATTTGCAATTAAAGTTAAACACTACCTTATGTAGAACAAGATATTTAAACATATTCCTTTCTTCAGTAAAACTGAGGTTCGAATCTTGTTGACCATCTTAACTGATATATTTTTTTTTAACCTGTCAAATACCGTGATGTTATTTAGTGGAAGACCTTGTCTACCTCTGTTCCCGACAGAGGACTCGCCAAATGATGGTAACTGTACTACGTGAAGCAGGTTTAGATCTGTTGTTTCTGTTTGAGCCCTCAAACATAAAATTCATAATTTAAACCCTTGTTTGTTCCATAAACCTTCAATTTTGTCATAACAATGTCTGGGTTAATGTCAATGTCAATACTGGGTTTAACGATAGTATTTGATGAGATCCTCCGTTACTCATATTAAATGTTTGTCAGAAACTATGAATTCTGTCTACCTCATTTGTGATTAAGAATTCAATCAATAGTAGGGTAAAAGAACCCACTTACATTCAAAGTATAAGTATAGAAATAACAGGAACATTTTTTGGGTATTGATATGAATTCAGACTTGATTGTTGTCTTAACCCATTCGGACAGGGAATTACAGAATAAGGAATTGATTCAGGTGTAGGAAAAGCAATTTAGCCATGTTTTATTTAATGTACAAAGGTATTTAGAAGTTCAAAATACTAGTTAAAAGCTGTAGATGCTACTTACGTTAATTCAAGCAAGCCATGAGAAGTTTAATTCAATAGATTACAAGAATTGCTTTTCGTATATATTTAGTGCTTTTCATATATATTTAGTGCTTTTCATATATATTTTTAGGTAGATTTCGAAGAAAAATATACCTATTGAGATCGATACGATATGAAAGTATATATTTATATATTAACACGCTAGCGGCCATAATTTTGAGGATATTTGAACCAAATTTTTATATGTTGTTTCTAGGCTTAATAGCTCGGTTAAGTTCGTTAATGAGCAAAATCGGTCGCCATCTTGGATCCAAAATGGCCGCCGAACCCATTGTTGTATAGAATACACAGCCTAAACCGCTGGGGCTATTGAAATCAAATTTGGCATAAAGGTACAACATCACTGTTTGATTACGAAAATGTTACCTAATTAGTTCAAAGACACCATCTTGAATCCAAAATGGCGGAAGTAAGAAATCTATTTTCCATATCGTTTAAGCTAGAGATACGAAATTTGACATAAAGGTGTATTGCCACTAGTAGTTCAAGAAAATATTACGAAATGTTGAAAAAGTCGCCATCTTGGATTCAAAATGGCCGCTGAACCTATTGTTGTATAGAATACACAGCCTAAACGGCTGCAGCTAGAAATATCAAATTTGGTAACACTATACATTATTATTTGTATGTTACTAAAATATTACATGATGTATCCAAAGACGCCATCTTGGATCCAAAATGGCGGACCTATAAAACATTTTCCACACCGTTTGACCTAGAGATACGAAATTTGGCATAAAGGTGCATTATGACGAGTAGTTTACTGAAATGTTACAACATTTGGAAAAAGTCGCCATCTTGGATCCAAAATGACTGCCCAAAATCCCATTTTGCACACCGTTTGAGCTGTATAAATGAAATTTTACTTGAATATGTACCATCACAAGTAGGTCACGACAATATAAGAAAACTTTCAAAAAGTCGTCAACTTGGATCCAAAATGGCCGCCCCAAAACCTAATTTCCAAATCATTGAATTTAGAGAAACTAAATTTTCTTTGAAGGTGTATGACCAAGAGTAGGTTACAATAAATGGGGCAAACCTCCCATTTGGGGGCGCAGCACCCAGTGGGAGGGTGCAGATGGATACCATGGTGGAGTGCTGCAGGGAGATTTTTAAGATAAAGGAGGCGCATCCTCTCAAAAGCACTGAAGTTGAGGGGCGGACCTACGGGGGTCTGGGGGCAGTGCTCCAAGC
>JAGDQP010006774.1:0-30268 GCA_022664845.1 Lepisma saccharinum | reverse complement strand
GAGTGATTACCATCTGTTCCTGTCCATGGCGAACACGTTTGCTGGTGAAAAATTCGCTTCAAGAGAGGCTTGTGAACATCGACTGTCTCAATTTTGTGCCAATAGGGACAAGGGCTTCTATGATAGAGGCATTATGATATTACCTTCCAAATGGCAACACGTTATCGAACAAAACGGCGCATATGTGACCTAAATCGGATCATTCTAACTATGGTAAGTCAAGCCTTCAATGTCATGCAAAAATAATGGATTACTTTTTACTACACCAGATATTATCAAAATGAAATCAAGGGAAATTAATTATTAGTGATCAAGCAATGGAAAATAAATACTTCAATTAATGTAGAGACGAGCTGGAACACGTTGAGTGTGTCATATTTCCCGCCTTTGAAACTCCCGAGGAAAGCATGAAGTATGAACTCCTTCGAACAACAAGTATTACTAGATATATCGACTCAGTTAATGATGCTTCATGTAAAATTAGATGTTACTATAGAGTTGGAACAAAACAATGAAACAATACGCCTGCGTTTATGGACCGCAGTGGCTCAGTGGTAAAAAAAAGAGGTAGAGTGCTTACCTCTGGTGCTCAGGGTCATCGGTTCGATCCCAACCCATACCATGTGGGCTTTGTGGTAAACAAACACCGCGTATATGTTTGTTTTCCTGGGTTCTCCCATTTCCTCCCACTCCCATTTCCTTCCCCATCATCATTCATAGAACCTGAGGCCTCAAATAAATATTCAAATTCACTTGCGTTTATAGTCACAAGGGAGCTATGAGTTGGCTATCCATATTGCAGCGTTAATTTCTCGACAGGATATAGGTTGATATGTAATCAATACTACATTGAGTTGTTGTACTTAAATGGTTTAGAGAAATCCGACATTATACTAGAATCCTATCCCATGTCTTTTGGGATATGAGTGTACATTGTGGCGTGGCAATAGGTGAGAATCCTGTCAATAGAAGTCCAAGGAAACTGACCATGTTTAATCAGTTTGAGGATTCCAATAAGTTCAGCACTAAGTCTGTTGGATTTTGTGTGATGTTTGTTGTTCTGTGCGTATATTGAGTTTTCTTTCTTTTAGTGAACTCAACAATTTTGGATTTCATGTATACAGTTTGAAATTGAATTTGAATTTTTATTTATGGCCTACAGGCATCTAAGGCTCAGGGCGAGATAGGGGAGGAGAAAGGATGTTGGATGGTATCGACCAGAGCACATATTTAAGGTGCTATCCAGGAATTTGCTTGGTGAGATTGAGAAAAAACATGGAAAACCTCAATCAGGATTGTTGGCCGCCGGGATCGAACTCAGAACCTCCCGAATTCTACTCCAACGCTCTACCATTGAGCTTCGGCGCCTCGGTATTCATGTATACAAGGCGGCGGATTGGAACAAATAGCATCTTATATATGTAGAGTAAGTGAGAGTCACCATACCCCACCTGTGGAGGGCCGGCACCCCCGAAAATCTCTCAACAATAATCTCCAAAGATGGCGCTTGTGTCTCAATTTGACCAAAAATGGACAAAGCACGTTCTTTTCCTGTGGTCTTCATATAATTCAGACTTCTAATAATTCTAGTCCTTCCTTCCTTCGGTCTATCGCGATAAAGGAAATTATAAATATTCAGAAGTAACTTACCTTAACTGACTACGCCACTGCGCCAATATTCTAGTTCTTTCCTCATTGGTTCAAAGAAAAAAAAATCCTTTTTTCTCCACCTTCAATTTTTTCGCCAGTTCTTTTTCCGACTTTGCTAGACTCGATTCAACAAAAGTCTAGTTAAATATATAGCCATAGCGCAAAAGAACACAACATAAAAAGGCTATGTGGCATTTTGAGTTGAATCACTTTGCAACAAATTTCGGTTATGACAAGAAAATTCCAGTTTTCCTTCAATAAAAGATAGGGAATTACTTAAAATTTCTATAGAATTTTTCCTAACTATATCTGATTCCTTATTCTTCGTCTTTTGTATGGCTTGTTCTTTTGGACCATTGATTGTATAATCAGGTAATATAGAATAATCTCAAAGAAAGAAAAGAAATGCGATCAGACTAGACAATATAACCATATAATGGATGCTAGCGTACGTATAAATACGCACACGAACACACACACGCAGACAGAAAGAGAGAGAGAGAGAGTCGTACAGTTTGGTATAGTCATGAAGAAGATCACTGCATTTGGTGTTTCCAAAAGTGGGCTCTTCCCCAATGGAAACAATATTAACTTCACATTTTCGAGTATGACATTATCGATTCTGTTTTCTGCTTCTATCCTCCCCACAACCACTCTCGCTTGTGTCTCCTGGATTTTTCTTTCCTCTATGATATACACTATAACTTGGACTATAACCAAACGTTGACACAAGAGGTGGAGGAAGGGAGGAAAAATAAAACAAATGAGAAACGAAAAGAAAGCAAAGATACAAATCAACGGCGTGATATTCAGCTTTATGACGCTCATAAAATTACCCACAGCTCAGATTCAGTCGCTGAATTTTGGCACGTTCTCCGATTTATTTCACGTCAATGGCTTGACAATGTGCCAGAGAAGGACTCCTATACAACAGGACAAGCCAATGTTCGGTATTATACACTCACACAAAGAGCTAGAGAATTGGTAAAAAGGGAAAAGAGAGATGGTTTAGGGAAGGAACACGAGGAAGAAGAAATGAAGAATAAAACAGAGTTTTTTTTTAAAACGATAGGTCAAGGATATCCAAGTATACTTTTCCAATGTTCGGTATGTTGGTAATTAAAGCCAAAATTTGTTCTGGGTTAGGCTAGCCACAAGAAAATCCAAACATACCTATTTCAAAATTATTCTGCAATGTTTCTGTTATACGTTGAAACATAGTACCAATTGAGGAGATCCGACTACCTTTTTTCTGCTCTAAGATTACGCGATGAATGTCTATAGGTCAACCCACTGAGCCGCCGTAGCTCAATGGTAGAAGGTTGGCATTCGGAAGGCCGTGGGTTCGATTCCAGCGGCCGAACATCCAGACTGAGGTTTACCCAGATCTTTTCCTCAGTCACACCAGGAAAATGCTGGGATGGCATCTTCAACATAGGCCCTGACCGACACCTTCCCGTATCTATTCCCCTCCTCGAGCCTGGCCTGAGCCTTAGATGCCTAGAGTCCATAAATAAAAAATTGAATTCAAATTCTATAGGCCTCTCATTTGAACAAGAGTAATGTAAGATATAGATAAAAATATTGATTGTCGACAGGATAACTTCTCATGTAGGCGTCTTACATAGTTAACCAGCTTACCGCTAGTTTCAACATTAAGTTTGTCATTAATTCAAACTGAATATTAAATTAATTGTGTTTTTCCTACAATTGAGGTGGTCGACGTAAAAAGGGCACATAGGCCTATGTGCCCTTTTAAAGCAGAATGTACAGTTTTAATTATCCGCCAGTTTGTCAAGTATACAGTATTATGCTGAGTTGCTGGGATATCTTGAAACTTGACGTAGTTTAAAGTTTGCTATGCTTTACGAAAATCTAAACCGATGTGCGTGATTTTCTGAGGAAGAGAGCAAAAACAAGCTAAAATATAACCCAAATGATCAATGCCGTTCATTATATGATCTACAAAAGAAAAATGAACAAAATAAAAGAGTTACGTAATAAATACATATTAAAATCCAAATCTTCACATCTAACGATAGAATTGGATTATTCTCAGAATTTTCCAATTAAGAGCATGTTTTGACTGTACTATTTTAACATTCATGTGTTTAATGACGACTCAAGTTCTACTTATTGTTTTACTGAGTGTGACGAAAAACGAACCCTAATTCGGTAGTCCACCAAAGGCACTCCACTAAGCCTCTTAACCATCAATCAGGAGCTGGGAGTGTCGAGGCTAGAGGAACCGAGAATTGGCCCTGAGAATACTCTACCGGCAACTGGAAGATCCGGGTGCGATTCCGGTCACGGCGACTGTCAATTTTTATTACACACTTTTCTTTAGTTCACAATGGTTCATGGTGTCCTTAAATCTTGCAACGTTCATTCATTTCCCGACGTCATACAATGATGAAATTTTGCACAGCGACGTAATTTTGGGTGGCAATACAATATTCCATTATTAGTCTCATATATTACTATATATTTTAAAAGCATATTTTAATATTTTTTTTAAATATAGACTTCTTTAAATTAAAATAAATACTAGTCTGCAACGAGGTTGTGTTTGACTGGTTGCAGAACACTTTAGGGGTTGGATCACAAAACATTAGCTTGAAACAAATGTATCCGAACAACAAAATAACTTGAAAAAAATATAATAATAAAAACTTTTTAAAAACACACTTTTCTTAAACAATTTTTACTAAAAAGTAAAAAAAAATAATTTTGAAGAATCTCTATTTCTTGTGAAGAATGCCTTTGTGTACCATCGCACTATTTTCGAATATGCATGTTTAAGTAGAGCAGGTCTAAAGTCTCTGACGTCATCATGCTGCATCAGCTTACTCTTCGTGGCTATTAGAAATGTGAAGCTCTAAATTTAATTTTCCCACGCTTTAGGCAAACTGTAGTTCCGAAACGCGACCGAATTTCAACCCGGTTGACTGGGACTATTTTTCTTTATTTTTTGGTGTACTATCATCCCTGGAAGTCTATCTGTGTAGTATTAAAACACTATATATAAATACATTACTCGAATATAATCTAAAATACCCAACAGTCATCAAATTGACGTGAAAGTTATGGGTTCGGATCCCGAGCGCCGCACAGTGGTGCCAAGTGCCAAAAACGTGGCGAAAAGTCGAAAACATGATTTATTTTTCAGAAACTTCACTACAATAGTGTTTTTGATGTCGCTGAATTCAAATTTGACATTAGTTTTGTCAAAAAAGAAAATGGCGGATCCAACATGGCGGATATGAGTGTTCAATAAATGCAAATCGTTTTTTTTTTTGAAAACGTACAAATAATAATGGTTATGGGATCGCTGAATTGAAATTTGACATTTTTTCAAAAAACAAAATGGCGGATATGAAATTGAAAAATGTGTTCAATAAATGCAAATCGGTTTTGTTTGAAAACTTACATATAATAATGGGTTTGGGATCGCTGAATTCAAATTTGACATTATTTTTTCAAAAAAACAAAATGGCGGATCCAATATGGAGGACTTAAATATAGAAAATATTAATATATCAATGGAAATCGGCATCTATAATATTGTTGAGGTCACAGATTCTTTATTTAATGTTATTTGTTGGAAAATTATGAGGCAGAAAACAATACAAACAATTATTTGAAGAACTAAACCCAGGGAAATGTTTAATGGCTCCAAAAAGGAAACGTTATTGCATAAAAAATGAACAATACAAAACGGGCACGAACGGGCTTCAGGCTTTGTAGTACTATGTCAAACAATGATTTTGGTCATAAGAACAAGTTATTTGATCGTGGGACATCGTGGGACTTTCGACTTTTGCATCACGACATTTGAAAATGGACAATTTACAAGCGTATTTTAATTGTTTAAGTTATACAATAACAATTAATATACTTACTTTCAACAGTTTTTTTCCATTTGAATGTATGCCAAACTAGTAAACAGTAAAAAATACTCTGCGCGGTCGAATATAAAATACCGATAGCGTTTCAATGTGGCGATATGCGACTCGCCATTCACGAGAGATTACAGCAGCTTAAAGTAGTTGGCTGCTTATACTGACCGTTGTAAACGCTCATTTTGAAGGCGGCAGGTACCAACCTAACTATTGAGGGACTTAAACCTTCCCTACTTACAACTTTGTTTTGGGGACTTTTCGCCACGTTTTCGGCATTTGGCACCATAGTGCGCCGTGGACAACCGCAATCGGAGGATGTGCACATTTCGACGCCTGAGGAATACAATATGTTTATATAATTTGTAAACGATGAATATGAAATACGTATATAGGACAGGGATAGAATCTAGCACCTGCCCAAACTGAGATTTTCAATAATAGAATATTTATTATTCAATGTGAAATGTGTTGGTTACTAAATAGACGATGCGGTTGCAAGGTCCCTATCTCGTTCGCGTCTTAATCTTCCTAAGTATGTGGATAAGAATGTGAAAAATTACCCAACGAAAGTTGATTCTATTGTGAGTTATTTCAAGAAGATAGCAAATGTGATCTTTGTATTGTTGAATACTTTTTTTTATGAATCGTACTGTACAAAGTGACTTCCTATACGGAAAAATGAACATACACCTGTTATTTATTATTTACTACAGTGTTTTGTTACTAACGTAAATGTAAGCACAACCAAGAAAATTTCATGGTTATACTGATAAGGTTGCCCAAAATAAAACATCTATTGGATGCCATCTTTAGTAATCTAAAAATAGATTTCAAAATCTGATAGTATACTACTACACTCAAATGCATTTGTAAAGGAAACAACAATATTTATTTTCTTTTAAAAAATAATGGCGAGTGTGCTGCCTCACAATAGATTTCGTTTTTATATTCAAAAGGACAGAACAATAAAAGGCTTTATTTGTAAACGTGAATAAGTCATAAACAATTCACATTGAAATAACAAACAGAAGCACCCAACTCGCGTTAAAGTTGCCTTCATAGAATTAACTTACTGCATGACATCTACCAATTAATTTATTTTATTCAGAATGCCCATTAATTAACTATTACTAGCTAGTGTAAAGCATTCACGAGAAGAATTTATCTACATCGATAAAAACGGTAATGCTATTAATAGAGTTCGGTAATTTAGTTCATAGTTGATACTCCACGATGAAAATGACTAACCTTACACACTTATTGAGAATTCACGGTGCATACGAATGTTTTAATTTTCACGGGTAATTTCTTCCAAAATAAAGGAGCTCGAAAATTGTCTTGATATAAAGGGTGTCCGGGAATTCCTATTACAGCGTTGGGGAGTTGAAAGTAGACATCAAAACAAACAAAAAAGCATTTGGACACTAACTACAAAGCAGCGTCCTTTCCGAGTTATGAGCGCTGGGGCGAACATTTCATTAGCACCAACCCAATATGTTGATGAATAAGGAGCATTTTCTTTCCATCGCTGCATTTAAATTTAAGTGCAAAATTCTTCAAATTGCAAGAAATGTATAATTTTTTCTCATGTCAGTTATTATGCTCGGATGATACTCACCTTGTAGCAATAATACAACCGTCTCTGTTTTCATCCGGGCATGTGTAAGTGTTTCTGTGGAAGTTAGTCTAGGCGTAGTAACACATCCACAACAGCCAGAAGGCCCCCTACTAGGTGGCTCCTAGTCGCCTCGCCGATACCGACTACATTCAAGACCTTGAAATTTAGGCGAGTTATGCGGTTTATTGAAAGCTACTCTGGGTTTTTTAAGCCGGCCGGGTGGCCGAGAGGCATGTGGCGGTAGGTTATCAGCTCGAAGGTCCCGGGTTCGAGTCCAGGCAGGTTCATGGGTGTGGATTTTAACAGCTAAAGGCGAATCGTGATGGGCCGAAGTCAAAGTTACTAGACTAGCCCATATAAAAATAAAGTTTACCAATGTTTTTTTCCGGATTTTTTAAAATGAGTTGTATTGCGTCCAAAGACCTAACCGGATACTACGTATAATGTACTTTACTTGTAAGGATACTTTCGAGAAAATCGAAGATATACAAAAAAACTTTGGTAGACTTTATTTTTACATGGACCAGTCTAGTAACTTCGGACTTCGGTCTGTCACGATTCGCCCTTTAGCCTATAAAATCCACAACCATGCCCCTGCCGGGACTCAAACCCGGGACCTTCGAGTCCTTGGTCTACCGCCGTAGACCGCACGGTCGAAGATATACAAGTGGTCTCCTCCTTGTAACATTTAATCATATGTAGTAACGTCAGAAGGAAGGGTGGCTGTGCCACCGCCCTGGGCCCCAGGTGTGAAGGGAGCCTCCGCAACAAAGTAGGATGAAATCGAAAAACTGGGACAAAATCTCAAAATTCAAATGTAAAAATTTAACTCAAAAACAATCTTATGTTGTAGCTAAAAACCGAATAGACACAAATCTAGTTCGTTTGTAATACTGAAACGCATAATTATTAGTGCATGTGCGCTCAAAGTTGCCCATTTTCTCAACATTTTCAGTCTGCAGCTGCGATTGAGGCAAATAATTTGTTATGTAAAATTTGGTAGGTTTTCTAGTTCGGCTACAGAGCAACCATATCATGTAGTTGAGAGTTCTATCCTAACGTTTTCGTAACATGTACATAAAAAAACTCATGTAAATGTTTGGATGATTTTCTCAAATTCCACGAGACGCACAAAAATGCCAACTGAGGCCAAGCTCAGATATTTTTTAATATACAGTTTAGAAAAATACTTTCAGTGTATCCAACATTTAGCTGCCACTAGCTGCAGCCTTGTGCATAAAACTTCCCCAAACGTGAGAAAACTCGTTGCGCGCTTAAATTCTTGGCTATAGAATCCGCAATTTAAGTGAATGAAAGATAGCGGAGAAGTGAAGGACTGGTAAATAGAATTAACGAAGTACTGGAATGGGGTGTAGTGGGAGCTGGTGTGCAAGAGTGATGTATTAGACTTATTAGAGGCATGGTGAAGGAATGGGCCCCTCGCTCTGACTTTTAAGGGATTATAATTTCTTCCATGAGTTCTTACCTCCAAAAAATTATACAAATTTTTCAGATGTGATGATTTCACTCCTAATGGAGGACTAAAGGCTTGGCGCCATATCCGGTTGGTTGCCATAGCAGCGGCGGGGGTCAAGTCTAAACAACAGTGAACAGTCAAGTAAGTTAGATAGTAGGAACGTAGACAGTAACTTGTGGAAGTAATGGCTGATTTTTTTTTCTTTTTCTGGTTTTTATCCTTTTAAAGCAACATGTCTCTCTCTCATTGTAACGTTTGCAATCTGATACGAAGCACATACCCATGATGAATTATTATTATCGAAGAAACTACATAAACCAACCACTGTTCTTTAGACTTGAACATGGCGGGTTACCATGACAACTAACCGGATCTGACAGAAGACTTTTGTGGTCAATTAGCCCTGAGCTCTGGCAAAACAAAAAAAATCTACGATTTACTAATACATAACGTGTCTGACCTTTTATTACAAAACGTCAAATTATGTATTTTTCTAGTCTACGCACAGCGTACCTGAAATATTACAGCAGAAGGTAGAAGTCAGGTGTCCATTTCCGAACGGGTCCTGTAAAGATTTTGAAATTGAGATTTCATTGCGTTGTTAAGCTTGTTTCATCACTTTCGAACAAATTAATAAGATTTTGCGATTCCAAATGTTTTCAAATTCATTTGAATTTCGTGAGAAACTAAGAGCGATGTTTTGTTGCAAAAGTAAAATATAAGTGAACTACTAGCATCTCCGACTATCTTAAAGATATTCATACCTGCAAAACTTTCGCCAGTATTTAAAAATTAGAATGTTATAACAAGTGTTTGTGCCAATTTCCTAACATTTATGGTGCATGATGTAATAACCTCAATTGTTTTCCAGTTATACACCTTTAATTTCGGTAAGTTTTGTTTTGAGCTAGTTAAAAGAAAGAGGTGTAATATTGCCGTTCTGAGTGCCCTCTAGTGGGACTCTAGTTAATTACGTTTGAAGTTGGCCACGCCATCTCTGTATCCTCCCTTATAGTGGGTCTGGATATCAAAGAGGCCAAATGTGTAGAGTGCTGATTTCGAATCTAGAAATTTGTGGTATGAAAATTCTGATAACTCATTGTATGAGAATCTATTATATTGCTGGAAGTATCATACATATTGAACGAGCAAGGTGTATGTGAATGAGGAATTACCTGGAGAAAATTTTTGGAACATTACTGTTAATATTACTATTCATCAAGGACTTCGTATTTCATCAACCTAGTGGTTCTGAATATGCATTGTGTGGCGGACATCTTGTGAGGGGTAAGCATGCTTTTGGTCTTTGGCGTAGTCATCCTTACTATTATTAGCGCATTAAGTATAGTAGAATGTTTTGATGACATATTTTCCTCAAAACCAACAGTGGAATATCTTGGGAATATTCTAGAATATTTAGGATGTCCGGACGTAATTATAATTTTGGGAACCTCAGTTTATTCCCTGGATTCTAAACCGTACTAGTGAATGTGGGAAAATCACTATAGGACACTTATTTTGCAAATTAGTAATTTCATGCGGTTAATCCACTCAAATTGGTTGTTTTTGAGTTACAGTTTGACTGATTTAACCGTTGAGGCCGTAACTATAGCATATCGAAGTTTTGGGTTTCTTCTGAACTTATTTTGTTATTAAGTTAGTTATGCCCTGCAGTGCGAAAGGCAGGGATTGCAAATGCTAAAAATCTATTCTAACGGTAATTCTATCATTCAAAATAAGTATAAGTTAAAGAGCTTGTTTAATGTTGAGTAAATTGCTACTTCAATATTCCTTAATAAGTAAAAAGAATTGGTTCATGTTGCACAATTTTGTAAGGACGAGTTTAACAGTTTATGGTTGTAAGGACGGGAGTAATGGTTTATGATTTCAAGGACGGGAACAACAATTTATGATTGTGAGCGCGACCGTTCATTTTCAATTTCTGAAACCACCTAGCGTGATTAAAATCTTCTGGCTCGTAATAAATATATGGCTCTTGTTAAATGTTCAGTTATAGATTTAATGTTACTTTAGGATAATTATTAACTTTATGTATTTAATTTTTGTTGTTACATATAAAGAACATATGGTTGACATACAATTTTTATTTCTCATACAATTTTTTATTTCTCATACAATTTTCTTTTTAATTATAAGAAAAAGAAAAGGAAGAGTGTTAATTAATATTTTCCTTAGATCGAAACCGTGTGTGTATGCGTGAATGCGTTTGTTCTCTGGTTAAATTATTAGATACTTGGAGCTGCTTCTTAGCGAATGAGTGCGTGGGTCATTGAATGACCTATATTACTAGACTATTGTGGGGGTTCCTTGTGACTCCTGGCCCACA
The DNA here is from genome assembly GCA_022664845.1 of Lepisma saccharinum. Lineage (NCBI taxonomy): Eukaryota > Metazoa > Arthropoda > Insecta > Zygentoma > Lepismatidae > Lepisma > Lepisma saccharinum. Next base: position 19,274 of record JAGDQP010006774.1, on the reverse strand, counting down.
TGAATCGTCCTTTCGGTGTTTGGTTCCATCTGTTATAACTTGTGACGTCAGTGTCGTGTAACCTTTTCTTGGCAATTGCGTTTTATTCGAAATTCTACGATATTGACACAGTAAGGACATTGAAATATTCACAATGAATACGTGAATGGGAAGCAGATAGTACATATTTAAGTTCCTGACCAAGATCCAATCAACGTTGCCTCAGCGTTCAAACGGTATTAATTTCGTCGTAATTTTTTTGATTTTCGTCCCACTATACGCCGGTCACAAACACAAGTGAATAATCGCCTGTTAAGATAAATCAGTAAAACACCTCGTTGGTGCTCGGTGAAGCAATAACTATGCCGTCTGAGAACTCTTACTTGTACGCTTGGCTGTTATCAATCGTATGGTGTAAAACCATTACTCTCCACAATCTCAATGTTCATTATCATGAGTATGTTATAGCGACTGAACGAGAAGCCCGTCTTGGCTAGGGAGTCCTTCGCGAGCCCCTAGTTTCCCGAGGGGCTTGAAATAATGGGGTCAACAGTAGCAGTCTGCGCTCACGATTATGTTCGCGAAAGGGCTTGAATCAAGTTAACTTGCCCCGATTCTTTTTCGAAATAGATGATACTTCAACTCTGTAAATCGGGTTAGGAGGGCTGTTTTTTATGGCACTTCCGGATCATGACCGCCATCTTGAAATCAGCCGTATTGGATCGACGTCAATTTTTTCAAATGAAAAAAGGGTCATGTGAGGTATCAAACAACAATGATTTTCTTTAGCAATATCATACAATAATTAGTTTGTGATTATCCAGAACGGTTTGAAACTTACAGTACTTGAATGTTGACAAATTCGCTGATTGTAGCAGATAGCTGATAACTACAATGGCAATAGCTCCACAGATAGCATTCTTACTGGATAAAATTAAGGTAATGCAAGAAATGCAAGTCTTCAACGCTCATAGAATCGTTCTGACCTCGCCACTTCGTCACCTCGTCACTGTGGATCCATGTTTATGTGCTATATTACAATGATACGTATCTTCAGACTATACATATTAACAAAAATAACTGTGACAACACAAATATTATGTTTTGTTCTGAGAACATAAAATGAAAAGTGCCATATGTCTTTCTTAGCTTACCTCTGTATTATTATTTCATTAATGAAGATGTCCATGTTTTGTCTCTACACATATTGTACAGTATCTTCAATACCTTATTCATCAATATCAGATGTACAGTCATATAGGATGTGTAAAAAAGGAATGCCTCTCTAGATAAACCAAATTCCACAGTAAACAGAAATAATAGATGACCCTTTATGTTAGATAGAGTTCCTAACTCACTTGACGAGGAAGTATCTATAGTGCATCCCTTATTACATAAAAACAATTAACTCATGCACATAACCCAAATTCTGGTTCATGATATCTCATCATATTTTATTCAAAGTATAATTATAAATACTTGGTAAGTACAGTCGCACTATCATGTTTACATGGCCGTCTTGTAGACATAGCAAACTTAAATCCAGCATTGACCATTGTTTTAAGCTCTTAGGCTAGAACCAACACATATTACCTAGTTCCAAATGAACCGTGCAAACATTCCAAATTATAATGATTACGATTAGCGTGAAATATGTCCTAAACCGTACCAGTTACAGATATTATCTTCTCAAATAACCCATAAAAGCCTACTTTGAAATATCTTGTAGAAAAGTTATTTTCTAACCATTTTAAAAGAAAACTAGTTCACAGAAAACTAGTTCAATGCATAAATCTTTTTAAGTCTGTCCCTTAGGTCTCCCATCATTAACTAAAATAATGTTTGGCCTAAGTCTTTATGCTGAAAAGTGTAACGTTTCGCTAAACTCTATAATTCATCTTTTTACAAATTCACTCCCTCCTTCTTGGAAGCGAAGCTTATCTTCAACAAACAAAAAATAACCATAATACAGGTAGTTAATACCAGATGGGGAAATTAAACATAAAACCTTAAACTAATTACATCGCACAATATCATACATTAACAATATTCAATCAGAAAACTTACTTGATGCATCATCCGTCACTCATACAACGCACACGCACTCTCATAAATCATCCTTTCCCCATAAACATATGAAACATTATGCAGAACAATTTTTACAAAACATACAACACAATTAGAAAACATTTCTCATGATTCTTCATCTCCAATAGTCTCTCTTTTCCTTCTTTAAGTCCCCCCCCCCATGATGTAAAGCATTTATTAGCTTTTGCACGTCATCAACTACTTCAATCACATAACCTTTCTGAAGCCATATAGTCCACACTGGCTTCTGTGCTATAATTGCTGATTCTTGCAAATACCTGCCAAAACCATCGTCCTGAAGAACTTTGTCAATTTGTACTTGATCCACTCGATCATCTAAATCCTTGTTAAGTGTAAAGTCACTTTGAGTTATACCATCCTCACTTCCTTCCTTTTGTCTATCTGCTACTTCCAATGGCTTAGTATATGTCTTATTACCTTCTGTCTCACTTGTACACTCCATCGAACGTGATTGTACTATTATTTGATCCGATAAATTCCTGATGCTTAAGCTGTTTGGTAGTTTATATGAATCAGAGACGAATTACTGCTTTCATTTCGAAACTTCCTCCACAAGTGTTTGTATCTATTCGCACAAAACGATGATGTTTGTGAGTAGTTGGGGTGACATTCTTCCGAGTCTGGGTACCATAATTGGGGTAATACGTCAGATGATTCTCAAACTTAAGACTTTTAACATCCACACTCTTATTTCTTCGATCTGACCAATGTACACTGTAAAAAGTGGAAACACGAAATGGATGAAAGTTACTCTGCTTTATGGAGAAACAAAAGTTGAAAATTAGCGTTTTGTTGTATGTATTCTTAAATGTGGATATAGTATAGCTTAAGTGGAAATATTGCTATCCTTAACTCCATCTTAAAGTTTAACATTTTCTTTGCAATAATTTAACGTTAACTGAAAATGGGTTGAAACTGGTCAAAGTGATTTGTCGGTGAACGTTCAACTTATTTTATGCTTAAAACTCGGTCATTTTCTGATCGAAGTGTAAGCTAAACTTGCAATTCTGAGGTTACGTACTTTTGTGGATGAAGTTGAAGCCTTGGTTGGATATTCTATAATCCAATAACATGAGTAACGTTACTTGCTTGTCACTGAACGCCCCGCCATTTTAGTGCCTATATTGCTTTTACACTGTAAACAGTAAACAGTTCACTGGTAGATCGAGGACGGCAAGGACTGCATTGACGGAAAGAGCAATTTAGTTTGGCATAAATCTTTACACAGTAGCAAACGTATCTCTCTTCTTTTCACGAGACATTCCTCGCAGTAAAAACAAAAACATGTTAATGATCAATCTCCTTCGCAGTAAAATCCTATCTAAAAATATCACTCGGAAAGCCAGGAGCACCAACGACCTTCGTAGCTAAGTGGCGAGAGTATCTGACTAGTGTGTTAGCGGACCCTGGATCCAAACCCGACCACATTAACTTATTTTTACAAAATTTTAATTTAAAAGGAACATTACCTTTTCTTCTTTCCTACTTTAAACAAAATACTCTGCTTCAATGAAATACATTGGAAAAGACATATATGTACACATTTTGTAATTTAACAGAAAGTAAAACGTTCAACCGAAAACTGGCTGAATGTAAGTTAATAAAAAAATCGAAGCAGCTCAGCTGCCTCCATTTTTTGGATGAACGTTGTGTCTCCTATTTTTACAGTGTAATCGTCTTCGCCGCCACTGACTCATACCCGTTCTTCCTAAGATAATCTCATTGCAACTTTCGATTGGTAATTAATCATTCCATATAATGTTGTTCTGATTTATAAACACAAGGGATTACCACTGTACCAATTAGTTGTAACTCACAGTGTTGTTTTTAGGATACATGACTACAGGAGTTTCCAAAACTGTTACTGAAAAACCAAGCGTTTCAATTCGCTCAGTATCCATTATATTTATCTCACATCCTGAATCTACTAATGTGTAGTAAGGCTCATTCTTTATATATAGGCGCGTCATCGCTGCTGGCGAGGAATGAGTTGATTTTCGAGAGCTCCTAACTAACTTGACGAGGGAGTATCTATAGTGCATCCCTTATTACATAAAACAATTAACTCATGCACATAACCCAAATTCTGGTTCATGATATCTCATCATATTTTATTCAAAGTATAACTATAAATACCTGGTAAGTACAGTCACACTATCATGTTTACATGGCCGTCTTGTAGACGTAGCAAACTTAAATCCAGCACCGAACATTGTTTTAAGCTCTTAGCCTAGAACCAACAACACATATTACCTAGTTCCAAATGAACCGTGCAAACACTCCAAATTATAATGATTACGATTAGTTTGAAATATGTCCTAAACTGTACGAGTTACAGATATTATCTTCTCAAATAACCCATAAAATCCTACTTTGAAATATCTTGTAGAAAAGTTATTTTCCAACCATTTTAAAAGAAAAATTTCACAGAAAACTAGTTCAATGCATAAATATTTTTAAGTCTGTCCCTTAGGTCTCCCACCATTAACTAAAATAATGCTGAAAAAGTGTTACGTTTTACTAAACTCCATAATTCATCTTTTAGAGGGCGGTGGATGGGCAATGTAATGTATTATCAGAAAAGGAATATCCCGGAACGTAACGTTAACAGTTTGTCCACATGATCAAACTTCTTTTGGCTGATTGGAATTTTCCAGAAGGATATGCACACGTCTGAGGAAGCAATGGCGGTGGACTAAGCGCAAATGGAAACGTATATTTTGGCAGTCCATGAAGATACTCGCCTGCAACTACATGATCTGGACCTCTGTCTGCATACTCAACATCTCTAAATTTGGAGTATCATCACTTCTACGTTTTGTTTCCTTGCAGACTTCATCGAAAAACTCACCTTCTTATATTTTGGAGGCCAGCAAGTTTTCAATGAAAGTATATCAGATGTTTTAACCTATTTCACGGAAACCTTTTCTTTGGTACTTGAAGGAATGATTAGTTCTTGGTACTTGAACGAATTAACCATGTAATTGCAAAGTAGTTATTACTGAAACGGAACACAATAGAATTGTCTTTTGTGCAGCAATCGATACGTGCACCTATGGAGCTTCAACTTCCATAAAAACATACATTTTGAAAGAAGTGTCACATATTGCAATTGTCAAATGTCTTTTTGCAATTCAATTCAGTTGTTTCCTTAGCTTAAATTTGCTACACAGAATGTAAAAAGAAAGAAATTTTGAGCGTAAATAATATTGGATTTTATGTTTACATTTGTAAAAGTTCCTGAATTGTGATACTATGTCGTAGGATCCTGTACTTTATTTGTAGAGGAAAGTTAAGCTGTGCGAATTTTTTGTATATTGTTTCTTTCTCTCCCGTAGGTAAATAGTCCATGGGAATGGTGGGTATGTTTCGTATAGTATCTGTTTGTCGTTTTTTCACATTCTCCTCGATACCGTCAACAGTACCAGTATCTTTCCAGTGGTTCTGTATTGATTTTTGAATTGAAAAGCTCATGACCTTATTATGGTGGGTCTTAAAATAAAGAGGTAGATTCTAGTTTTTAATTTCATTGGTTAATCTCATACAAGTATTGATTTTAGTGCCTAAAAAACCTGGAGACCTTTCTTTCTTCTTTCAGAAAAGTGGTGTTTCGAATTAAGCCTTTGACCTAAAGTGACGCCTAAATATTTTGCAGTACTGGTAGGTTTAATGTGTGTGTTATTAATACATATTCTCTTCTCCTGTTTGTCCTTTCTAGTACCTCGTCCATTTGGATAAAAGATAATACATTCTGTCTTTTTTTCATTGAGTACGAGCTTCCAATCCCTACACCAGCTTGTGACTTTCTTTGCTGATTTTTTAAATTGTTAATGGCTGCAAAGGCCGTTTTGGCTGATGACCAGTATGCAGTATCGTCTGCGAACAGTCCAAGGTGGGTTTGATTATGAAGTGGAGTAGGAGTGTCATTAACGTAGATAGAGGACAGGACTCCTGTGGTACACCTCTATGTATGGTAATACTGTCAGAGAATTCCTCCTAGATCTGATTTTAGTTGTTCTGTCTGTTAGGAAATTTGTTATCCATCTAATGGTTGTTGTAGAAAGGTTTTATTGAATATAATTTATAGATAAGGCCATCGTGCCACACGGTGTCGAAGGCTGAACTGAGGTCCATAAAGATGACGGCAGCTCTCCATCCTCTGTTGATGTCTATTTGAGAATCTGTGACAATCCGCATTAGTTGGTCTATCGTGGACATATTGCCTCTGAATCCTGCTTGATTATTTGTTAAAATGTTTGTGTCTTCCAAATATATGTTAAGCCTTTTGGTATAGTACTGGTTGTCTTTTTTGTAGGGCAATGTACGGTATCCCATCCGTGCCGGGGGCGGTATTTCTTTCTTTCTTTTTTTTTTGATAATCCTAACTATTTCATCTGTTGTAATTTTGTATAGAAGTATATTAATGTTGGCTAAATGTTTGTCATTCCTGTCTTGTTCAGTGATGTCTTCGAAATGATCAATGAGGGATCTTATTTTTGAATCTGTTTGACTGATCTCTTCCTTAAGTTTAACTGAGTAATTTTGTGGAACTGTTCCAATTTTGTTTTGGAAAATGCTGAAAAAAAATATCTACAAAATTTTTATCTGTGTAAATAGGATTGTCGTCTAGTTTGCTGGGGAGTAAGTGTCTTGAAGTCTTACCTCTTTTGATCGCAATAGATTTCCAGAACTTTTTGGTATTTCGAGAAAAGTTTTCGGCGAGATTATTTATGAATTTGGCAGTTTTTTGTTCTATATACTTTTCTATGATTTGGTTTATCTCTCATTGTAGGTGGTTAATTCGTCCTTTGATGTGCACTGAAGGTTACTGGTAAAACAATGTCAGAGACCGATTATCTCTAATTGAAGATGGCCTATTCTTTGTTCTCATTCATTATAAAGTCTTACAAAGCTATTGCGGTGTGAAATACTTAATTACGGAAATCCTTTACGAAAGCTTAAAGTTTCACATCGTTTGGACTACTTGAATAGCAGTAAAAGATTACTAAAATCTTACACCATTTCTAAAATACACCAGCTTTAGGATAGAGTATACTTTGGTAACGAAATTGTTTCTATGCAATGCTTCCATCTAGTGAGACATATCTACACTAACTTAAAATTACAATCCATTTTAATTCAATGTGCGGTGGCCCATTCTACTTTACAATACAAAGGTGATCTCTTTCACGAACCTCTTGTCAGAACGATACCTTAGTTATTAAAGCTTAGAATTAGAATTTATTTTTAAGACCTTTAGGCAAGTTTGGCTCAGGGCAAATTATTACAGGTGTCATTCCCTGCCTATCTTCTTCATATTTTAGTAGAGGGAGGTCCAGAAAGTCATTAAAAAATCTCAATAATTAATAACTCTTTTTTGTTCAGGTTTACAATACTCCAACATCATATACAATAAATAGAGGAAATAAAATTACACTGGGTGTGAAAACTCAAATGGCGGCTGCTTTGCACAAATATGCCCTTTCTAAGAATTTCTATGACAATTTTTAGAGTTTCAAGTTGCAGAGGTATGATTTCGGGGCGTTTAGTGTTCTTCAGTTGGTAAATTTGCTAACATAAACTTTATTTTGAGATAGCAAGAAAATAAAATGATTCAGATCCGGAGAATGTAATGCCCAGGTTACGTCACAACCACCGGAAATAATTCTTTGCTCAAAAAATATGTTTTGAGCAGTTTGATTGTAGCTACAGAAATAAGTTCAAGGTTTGCAGAATATGTGACATCAGAATGGCAACTATTTGTCGACACTGGCTTTGTTTTGGTGTGCTGGAGTCTTTTGAAACAATCTTTATTACACACTCAACTGCAGCCTCGTTCCTAATATAGCGCGGTCTGCTTCTTCGTGAAAGGTAACTTCCTAAAGCACATTTCCTCAAAATGTCTAAACATTAGTGCGCTTGAGAATCTCTCACGAAGTAATGGAGATGATATGCTCAGAATCCTTGGTAAGAATTGTTGACCTTTCATTTTGCTAGTACTTATTCGCAATTTGCGTTCGGTCGTGATCTTTCCCGTTGTCAGTTTCCAAGATCTTCTTTATAAAATTTGTAAAGATAAAAAATACTAATTGGAGTTATCAATAATTAAGATTTCTTTGTCTCACATAAGTTTTTTCAGGGATTTTCTTCAGTTGCACCAATCAAATGCTGTGATGGTGCCTACAAATTGGCACCTGCCAACTACCTTTCAACATCCTCTCCCCCAGCTTAAACCGGCTTGAGTCTCAGATTCCTAAAGACCATAAATAAATTTAAAAAATTCAGACCCGTTTGCTACATTTACCCCACCCTGAACTTCAGAGTTCAATGATGTATGTTCATCTTAGTCTGCCTGGTGCTGAATGCATACCTCTTACTCAACATCCAAAGTATGCTGAAAAGGCCACAATTAACCCATAAAACTGAAATAGAGCGTAAATCACCCTGTACCCTGGAAATACCCTGGTAAGTCAAAAACTGGCTGGTGGAACAACACCAAATGGAGGACGCCAGTAACGTGAGCGGAACTCTACCAGATTGGGGCAATGAGGATCTTAGAAACCACAATCTTGGATTTAGGTAGAGAATTTTATATGAGAAAGGCATCATGTCACATATGGTTTTAGTCTAACTTGTCCCCAAAAATGCTAATATGTAGCCATTTACCAACTACGCTTATTGTTTAGGAGATAGGGACCCTAAAGGTTGGGATTGGGATCATACTTGTGCTCAATATGGCAGCCATTATGGCGACATACAACGCAAGTCGTTTTCTCCAATCCTCGTTGCTCCTGAGCAACATATTGGGTTCGTTGCTAGAAGGGCGTAGATCATTGAATTTTCACGATACATCAAGGGCCATGACGTTAATATAACGAAGGGACACTCAAATGATTACCAACGACCGATTTAAAATCCAGAAAATTCGAGATTCAATCATTCGCACATCTGCAGTTTAGGGCGGGCGCACCATTTTGCTGGAAAAGGACAGGGAAATCGCCTGCATTATCCAATAGTGAGAGGAAGATGTTGTCACGAAGGATGTCGAGGCATCGTTCACCAGTAAAGTTGCCATGGATGAACATAAGCTTCAAAATTCATGTGCTCAATATTTGATACCACAACATGTTTTGGCGTCAGACCTCACTGTGAATATAGAACGCCATCTCACAGCTAAACAACAAACACGGACAAAAGAAGCATGAATGAATCCACGCTGCACAGCTCCAGAGCCCACTGTGCAAACTGTAACCTTGGTGTACTCCATCTTCACCTGGGTGTTAGTTGTAGTTTATACGGATACCACTTGCTTTCATGCAACACACATAATACGGGCCTCCGACTGTCAGCTGACAGCGCCTGTAATCATCGACTACTGCTACAAGTGCTGTTGTCGTGTTACCATTGGTTACTGTCGTTTGTTGTCTATTGCATTCTTTGTCGCACACAGATTCCGTCTACTCAAATTTCGACAATGTCTTGAATACGGTTCTACGTGATACGTCTTCTCTCTGCGGATTACGCGCGTTGAACCTACCTGCTATCACCCTGGTACTGCGATTAGCACTCATCAGCACAATCTTGATCCGTTCAAATAAACGTAGGTAAAAAAAAAAAAAATACTTCACATTTGGATATTTGGCAACGAGCTAGCCTAAAATGATAGGATCCTTCCCTTGTCATTTAAGGTTAATGTAAAGCCAAGATCTCCAACAAATGATGGCAGCACTATCTCCGTATATATCTGATGTTTTTTATCGTTGCAAGAAAAAGCAATATTGCTCCTACAAATTCAAGCCTAGAGAGTTCAAACTTTCAGGGAAGAACGTTCATAACCAATTCATGAGTTCTATCCTTGACGATTTTTTATTTTCTTTCTTGTTCATTGTTGAAATCGCTTGATTGTTGTTATGGATATCCAAACATATAACAATGAAGCTATTTTAACAATGAACAAGTAAGAAAATAAAAAAATTGGCACGGATAGAACTCTTGAATTGGTTATGAATTTACTTACCTGAAAGTTAGAACTCTGTAGGCTTGAATTTGTAAGAGCAGCATTGAAACTTCGTGCAACGATAAAAATACATTAGACATATGCGGAGATAGAGCTGCCATCTTTTGTTGGAGATCTTAGCTATACATTAACCTTAAAACCAAAATCCAAGATGGTGGCTTTTAGATGAAAGCTATAGTGCCCATCCCTTATTCGGCAGTTCCTCACCCATATTACCTGTAAGGGTGGGTGATATACCTAGATTAGGGGAAAGTTGGTGAATACCGTACAGGCTGCGAATACCGTACAGTAGTACAATATTTCTTTAAATCGTCAAATGATGGCAGAACGTTGCAGCCCTACTCGTGTTTTCCCATCCAGAGGTAGTGTCGTGTGCAAGTTCTGTCTTTGTGTCTTGGGCGACGTAATCGAAACGGGGAAAAACAGTAAGTGAAAAATACACTTTTCTCCAAAGTGTTATTTTGAATCATTTGTCCACGACAAACTGTGAGCTTGAGATTATTAAGTGTAATGTGTTTCGTCAGTACTAATACTGTGTCTACTGTGGTGAAATGTATGTTCTTGTGTTACATACCATTCTCGTGTTATGATCATTTAACCTAAATACGGTGTGGTCGGCTAATATCGTGCACAACATATGAACGCACTGCCACTATTGGAAAAAGCTGTAAAGAAGGCTTCCGATGCACAGGTGTTTGTCCATATAACCCTGACATATTCTCTGACGATAATTTTGCAGTGGTCAATAAGCTCTTAGATCATGGGTTGCAGGATGAATCAGAGGTTTAGGATGCAACTGCTCCTGTTTCAGAAAATCAAGAAGTAGCTGGTGGGGTCGTCGTAAACAGCAACGAATGGGTCCTACAACCTGAATCTATTTCAACAAGAGAAGATGAACAAAAACAGCAGACCTAACTACTTCGTGTACGGCATTACCCAACTTCACTTTCTTATACATAAATCTCTTTGTTTATTCAGCGAAAAGACAATTCGCTTCCATTTGTGTGTTAACTAATAGTTTGAATATTTAACTTGTTTGGCAACATACGAGCGAATATCTTTTTCCTTTATTTTCCAAATTTCTTCATATTTCAGAATTGTATACGGTATTCGCCAACCTTCCCCTATAAACACTCCTTCCACCCTTTTTTAATTAACCAGTGTGTTTGGATATTTTTGTCTCACCCTTGTGAATCATGTAACTCCTAAAATATTCTTTATGTACACTTATATGGCATTAATTATAAAGATGAATTTTAAAAAAAGTGCAAATCAAAAGTACTTATGCCGGTAAGGTAATGCACTACTGTATGAAAAATAGTATTTGATATAAGAACTTCTGTTGTGTTTTTTCCTCAAAAGAAGTAGAATTGAAAAACGGCCAATAAAACATAATTTTCTCAACACTTTTGGTTTCGAGAGAGTACGAATGACTGTGACATCCTCTGCGGCTAAGTGGCAAAACGATAAATTTTCTTAAATAAAAACGTGAGTAACTCTTTTGGAGTTTATTTATGGTCTTTATACAGCTTTGACTCAGGCCAAGATCTGTCAGGTGACACAGTTCGAAAGTGTCTGACTATTTACAAAAATATTAATATTTTAGAAGTTTGCTGACTACTTTGAGAGAGACCGTATTTAAAATTTTACATACAATTTACAATGAGGTACAGCTTAAGCGTTAGAAATACTCTCCACAGTCCATCATACAGTAGAAAAGCTCCGCAGAATATCGCTGTGAATAATTTAGAAAGTTTCCTTACCTATTTCGTGGGGTAAATTCATGTTTACAAATTTTCTGCATAAACTATGCAATTATTCCAAGCTACCATTCTTGCAAATATTCTGATTGAAATTCCGAAATTGTAGCGTTGTTTTAAAGAAAATATTTGTTTTTAAACGACATCTTACTCGTCCCATGCTCACATTTAAGAAAAATTAATGTTTAACTAAGGTAAAGGCACTAGTAGTTGACGCTTTAAAGATTTTTTCAGGTTTATTGTCTTACAAAACGTTTTTAAATTGTGATTGTTTATCGAATTGTTTTTATTATACACTTTGAAGGTCTATTTTATTAAACATTATAATTTTTAATGAAAAATAAAAGTTTTCAATACTTTTTAAAAAAATATTTCTAAACCCTTAAAAAAGTTAGTAGTTGACATGCTTCATCTTTAAAAGATCTAGTAGTTGACACATTTGTGATTAGTAGTTGACAACTAATATTTTTCATACATAAGAAACATGAAAGATAAAATTGTCAATATCCTAGGCTTTCTATTGTATTATTAACACTTAAGCATATTACTAGTTAGCAGTACAATGTCCAGTACCCAATAAAATATGAAAACTCATATTTGGTATTAACAACAAGTAAGAATGTACACTAAGCATTACAATTTTGTAATCTATGAGAAAAATTTGTTCAAAGGACACTATAGAATACAAAAGCTTGTAAAAAAACAAAGAAATAACACTGAAAACAACACAGTAAGGAAACGTCAATTCCAAATACTATCCAGTTCAGGGACAACAAAAAGGCCCCGCCGACTGCTCACTGATTGAGGTTCTTTAATATGACCAGCAACATCTTCCCACGTATACTCTAGCTCATCTGGTCTTTCTGGCCACTTCCAGTAATTTCCGCTTTTCTTCATGGCAGACGCTATTGCACCATTATCTGTAATTCTGGTGATTTTACCAGGAAAATATTCGTTCTCGTATGTTACGATCACAAATTCTCCCACGTCCTTATTTATGGGTTCAACGGTCGTAGAGGTTAAACCGATTTCTTAATTGCTGGAATATTCTTCGTTCAATTCACTTGATGAGTCTTTATAAGGAACTGCATCATTCTCGACATCTGTTGTGTCGCTGTCACTTTGTCGATAACCTGAAGATGTAGCTAACAAGTCTTGTCTAACATTTTGCACATTTCTTCTTTTAAGTGTTAATTTTTTCTCTTGCTCTTTCAATTGCTTCATTCTTTCTATTTCTTCCTTCCTTCTTAGCCTTTCTGCAGCTCTTTACTTTTTATGACGTTCCATATCTTCCTTCTTCTTGGCCTTATTTTTATAATAATCTTGCCATATTTTTGAAGTCACAACATTTGGAACTTTTTCCTTCCAATTCCTCTTCCTTTTTTTTCACTTCGTTTTGGGGCCAAAACAGAGATCTTTTAAATGGGCTCGGAATACCCTCGATACTAGGACCGCCCATACCTCCCTCATGTGTTGGCGGGTTAGCAATTTCAACCTGCCCTGACAGTTCGTTCGAATCTGTGGCACGTTCCTGACTTAACTGCTGATTTCCAGCACATTCTGATTGTTATCCTTCCACACGATACGAACTTTTTTCCAGTGAATCCTTGCCTACTTCTTGTTCCACGTTCATATTCAGTGATGCTATAACTTGTGATTCCGGTGTAACGTTGACTTCTTGTTCAACCTCCACATTGTCCGATGGATGATTTTTTTCAAGTGGCTTCTTTTGAACTTCTAGGATTTGATGGTTTTCGATTCTTTCTACTGCAGATATAACGTTTGAAATAAGGAAAGATCTTCCTTTGGTCCTGGCCAATCCTCAGTGTGAGACACAGATAAAAACTGATTAATTTTTTCTTCCCCTATTATTACATTTAAAACTTTTTGAGTTATTTTTAGTTCAGATGGAGTTAAACTACTTCCAGATATTGTAGCTAAGTGCTTGTTTTGTGCATCTAACCTAACTGCATTTTCATTCCAGGGATATAATCCACAGCGCTTGAACCCATTCTGCAAAGCAAGTGAATATTCTGGACCATCTAAAACTTTACTTAACAGAGGACCAAAATGTTTCCTTTGTAAGATGGGGCCCTCGTTCATGTTCTCCATTCTCCAATTATGCACTTTTTGCTTCCATGTTCCTTTAATGCTGCGAAACACTGCTACGTCAAGTGGTTGGATTACCTGTGTTGTATTTGGACTCAAAGCTACTAGGATAATACCATTCTCTTCACAGAACCTGCTTGTAAGCAAAGAAAGATGAGAACCATGTCCATCGATAAATACAATCACCGGTAAATTTATATTTTGTGTTAACAGCCATGGATGAAAGACGTTAGCTAAAAACTCAAAGAACAGCGCTCCAGTCATCCAACCTGATTCTGACTTGCGAATTTCCCAATTTTCGGGTACACTATTAACTACTTCTGCGGGAATCCGTTCATACGGAAACACAACTAGGGGAGGAGCAAATGTACCAGCAGCATTGCCAGTTATCAAAGCCGTTAAACACTGTTTTTCATCATTACTGACTTGTTGGTAAACCTGCTTGTCACCCTTTCTTGCAAGAACTCTGTTCCCTTTCGGATTTAGAAAGAAAGCAGTTTCGTCGGCATTAAACAATCGGTTAGGTTCTTCTACAATTATCTCATGACCTTCTTCCTTTAAGTAAGTTGACACCTCTAAAAACCACCTTTGAAATTGTTTCTTTGGTAACCGAAGCACGCGACACTGTCAAATTTTGCGCGATCCTTCTAGAAATATTTGCATTCCTTCTAATAAACCCTTTAAACCAAGTTTTGTCAGATCTGTTATTCTTAAAGGGATTCTTTCGTTTCAAATCTTGCATTAACTGTTGAACACTGTTTAGAAATTCATCAACAGTCACAGGGAACCCTGTTTTGCCTACATCAATAATCCACTTCACTAGAATATTTTCTTCCTCTTTAGTGAGAATAGACGGTGGACCCATTTTCCTTTGAACTGGCGTTTTTCCTTTTACTTTATATAATAGAATTATTCGTGGAACTCCATTTTTTTTGGCTGAAGCTGCAACAGATACACCACGTTGACGAACTTCCTTTATTGCTACTAGCATCTGTTCCTCAGAGTATGACAAGAACCTTCCTTTTACTGGTGGCATCGTCCTGAAAAGAAAAAGTAAAAATGATTTATTTCTGGTTAATAGGAATGGCGAAGGAAAGATTTAGAAAGATAAACCTATTTTGTGAGTCACTGAACAAAGTTTTAAGGAAAAGACTCATTAAGTATGTTATAGAGCATTTCGACGTTTGAAGCAGAAACATGGACTTTGAAAAAAAGAAGACGAAGCTTCGAAATATGGGTGTGGAGGAGAATAAAGCAAGCCGGGTAGAGAAAACTAATCAGAAGGAGTTGCAAAACAGGAGAAACGAGAGCAAAATTGGAGACAATCAGAAATTGGAAAATAAATTGTTTGGGACAGTATTGGTTTAGGGAAGGGATTGTTATTTTGAAAGATGTGATACGGTGTATTATAGCAGAAGAAAGAACTTGAATGGAGGTTGCAACAGATAAACAGTACTATTACAAAGGGAGGCTAATACGTTTAGACAAGGAGACTAGCGGGAGATCGATACAAATGAAAGCTGAATAGCTAACGAAAAATTACCTACCGTTAATGGCAGAACACTTTTAATGATAATTTGCATGCTATTAATTTAACAGAATATTTCATTAAAGAACGTTTATCCTCGTTGAAAAAATCTGCATGGGTCCAATTTTTTGGCCCAAGCCTAACCTCAACTCACAAATGCCACAACCCAAACTCTTGCCCTGTAGCGTTTGATTGTTATTAAAAATCATTCGTCAATTCATGTAAATTGGTCTTATGGCGTATATTTTGTAATACCTTTACATAAAACAAAGTATTAACTTGCATGAATTTTATTCTGATAATTTACAAGAAAAGATTCATTAAACACCTGAAAGTATTTTTTCAGCCAACGAAGAGTGATTCAGTACTTGACATGCTCTGGTGTCAGTGTTTGACACCCATGTCAACTACTAGTTCCATACAATTGTTTTAATTTATAAAGCAACTTATAACATTTCCCATTATAACAAGATGTTTGAAGCGGAAAACGTCAATTTTAGAACAAGAACGGTTGGAACTAGTACTTGACATGGGGTGTCAAGTTCTGAAACTCACGTTAAATTGAGTTTTAGTAAATGACACCCCTCCAACAACAATCAATTTTCTGTCCAAGCTTGTCGCTCTGATTTTGTTACGTAGCTGTACTCTTCTAAGATGGCAAATAAAGTACTTGTAGCAATGCAATACAAAATTTTGTAAGTTATTTATAAATAAAGAGTACTTACCTTAACGAAATCCGCTACAAAACATTATCAAAAAGCTAATCCTCACACTGGTTTCAAGAAATACAATGTCACTCTTTCCCGTAACGCATGTTTTTTGCAGTGGTGCCAGGAAATAATCAGTGAAAGCCCGGTGTACAATTTGTTTCTCCTTTCGTGTCCGTATGACATCGAATAACCTTATTATTTGAACTTTCCTTGCCAAGTGTCAACTACTGGATTCCTGTCAACTACTAGTGCCTTTACCTTACTAGACCGTAGATAACATGGAAACCTACTTATATTAATCATAGTATGGTTTGATTTAAGAAATCCTTTTCTGGGTGGTGTAAGGTATTAATAATGATTAGGAGAGTAAAATATTAACTTAGTTACGGTTTTCTGTTTAATAGCTTCAAACTCTATTGTCACACCATTCATTTTCTTGAATGGTACCTTTAAACAAGGGCCCGACCGACTTTCAATAGCCTCTCCTCTGCCCTACTCTGGGCCGAGCCAAAATTGTCTAGAGGACACACATGAAAAACAGATTTAAGCGCGTTCTCTCTCTAAGTATTCAAAGAAAAAAATAATCAAAATATCTTTCATATGCCGTGTTACTTGACCAATTGAGGACATTGAAAATTTTCCCACTAGATAACGGATTACAATATTACATGTTTGAATTCATCACAATGATTCGTCCTTTTTGATTTGAAAATCGACAAATTTCGGAATTTTTCAAATAGTTTAGCCAATTAAGAAATGGACGGATTGAGAAGTTTTCGTTCTATTATGGGGTACAAACAACGAAGAGAACTCAGTTTCAATTAGGGATGTCTTCAAATTTCTTTCTCATAAAGGTGGTGTTAAAAACAATTAAATAATGCTTTTATTATTTAAGAAAATTTAGTGAGAAAGTATCGAAACTCGTTTGTAAATAGAAAAAAGTAAGCAATACTATAGGTGCAGTGTTTAAAAAGTTCTCTAAAATTTGGTCCATCAGAAGAATTTTGTGGTTGCCACTTGTAATACCTGGTGGCCTCATACATTATGTTTTACTTACTTCTGTCCACCAGAAGTACTTACAAAAGCACATTGTGGAAAAGAACACGGTGATGAGTTGCAGTGAACGAGAGATTGAACGGCGTCGTCGTTTGAACAACCTCCAGTACGTACGACGACGTGCCAATAATGCATAGAAAATAATGCACTCACAGCCCCAAGATAAAAGACAGGATGGTGCACTCTGTCTTCTTTACCAGTAAATTTTGAGAATTTAGAGCAAAGAACTGTTAGCCAAAATTGGCAACAAGTGTGACTCCGGGTTGCTAAATCTTATGATTGGTGGCCGTGGCTCGCCAATTTTGCATACTTTTTAAACCTTGAATAGGTAAATTTTATTTTGTAAGTTCAGAATAAAAATACTATAAAGTTCTTTAAATGTTTGTAAAATTTTGAATGCTGACAAAAAAAAAAAAAACCAGCAAATTGGTTTGTCACATATTGAAAAAGGTTACACACCAAAACGATTATGGAAATATTGTCAAATTTGTTAGGAGAGTAGAAAAAAAGAAAAAATAATTCAAAGGCTCAAGGTGAAAATAAATCTGAATAAGATTCAGTTAGGCCTATGCACTAATTAGACCAATTACGTAACAAGAGTCGTACTACATACAGAAAAAGCATTTTAGGACAAGTTAAAAATTAAAAGCACAGGGAAAGAACGTGCTTCGTCCATTTTTTCACAAACTGAGATAAGAGTGCCATCTGTTTGATCTTTGACAAAGTATTATGTATGAAGAACATACGCATAGTCCGTCAGTTTCAAGTAAATCTTTATCTGATGTGCATGTATACGCAATTGGTGGTTATACACTTTTAACACACTCTCTTGTAAAATCAAGAAAACGGACAGGGCACGTTCTTTACCTGCGGTCTTCAAATGTAAACAAAGAAGAGAGGTTGCTTATTTATGGGTCGACATTGCTAGAGTAATTAAATTGAGACAGAAAGAAGGTGACACAGAAGTTTTTATTTTGAAGACTTCTTGAAATTGTAAACTATGTGATGGTTTTAGATAACAATATATATTACCAGAATGCGAAAGGGCTAAATATTAAATAATTTTATCGTAGTTTTGTATGTAGTAGGGTTTGATATAATTTTGACCGAAAACTTAGTGCGAAATAGTGTCTGTAATGCTGAATTATTTCATTATAATTATAATCTGCTGCTGAAATATAACGCTGAATTTCTGTATGAGAGAAAATGTATTATACTTATGTTCGTTTTAAATTAGGATATGCTTGTACTATTTGAAATCATCGTCAGCTAAAGAACTGCCAAAAACTAGCGAAAGAGATATCAAAATATCTTCTTGAATCAATCTAATTGTTCTATTTTTCATACTTTTTGTATTTTTGATTTGTTTAAATCTTTTATAATTGGAGAACATGTCTCTGTTGAAAACAATAAACAAATAAACATGGACAATATTTAAAATTTGTAGCGAAGAAACCTTTCCACTTTGTAGCATATATTCTGATGAGGAAGTTCCGTCATTACTAACAATCCTCGTTATTGTTTATTTTGAAAGTCTGCTAAATTGAGGTACTTAAATAAATCAATCTCTCCTCTTTTCCTTCTCACATGATACATCCCCCGTCCTCCCTCTTCGGTTTTGTTTAATGCCTGGCGGGGGTTCCCTCAATTCCTCTCTCCCTTTCATTTCCTCCAAACTTCTTCCGGTTATGTTTGCGTTATGCATTTACAGGATTTTCTGTTATTAGTGTGTAACCTCCCTCTCTTTCTTTATACCCTCGGTATTTTTATGTTTTTCTTCCTGTATGCCTAACAGATAATTTATCACATCGACCTTTTTGCCCGGCATCCATATTTTTTTTAAGATGCTCCCCCTCGTTGTAGAACTATCCATCGTTCTCTCCCTCTTCTGCCTTTATTTTATTCTTTGCTTCACTTACACACACACACACACACACACACACACACACACACATATATATATATATATATATATATATATATATATATATATATATATATATATA
>JAGDQP010006773.1:32889-70542 GCA_022664845.1 Lepisma saccharinum | reverse complement strand
TTGAAAATTGTGTCCTTTGCACAAAATAACTTTTGGTCACTTATACGATCCCTTCTCAACCGGGACAATTTGTCAACACCGAACGAATATACCAGGTAACCAAAAAAATTCGTGCCGTTTAAATAGTTAGAATTCAACGACACAGTAATGTTCTTGTTCGTGTAGTTTATTCATCAAGATAATCACCCTCGGCTTCAATTACATGTTTCCAACGAGTCACAAGATCATGAATCCCGTGTTTGAAATACTTTTTTTTTTGTCTGTGGAGTTGAAATCCCTGTCGATTGCCTGCGTGACATCTTGTCTGTTTCGGAACTGCTGATCCCGTAGATGGTTGGTTGTCCATTGCCCAAGACAGCTGATAGTCCGATGGGGCGATGTCAGAGGAGTAAGGTGGACGAGAGAGAAGTTCCCAGCCAAGGGTTTTGATCACCTCGTTGGTCCTTTTCGCCGCGCCGTATGAGGTACCGTTTATTAGTAAATTTAACTCAGCGAAAGATTGTGCGTTCCTACAGCGATTAATATCGATACCAATCGGCATCAATATCGACAATGTCTGCAAAAATGTTTGCCATTTAATATTTACCGATATTGGATAAAAACACCGATCGAAATTGCAACTCGTGCCTTATTGATATTAGTCGATACTGATGAGTGATACTGATTTAGCAATGGCGCTATAGAGCATAGAGTTAGAAATAGAATAGAGAGCGTTTTCATAACGTCACACGAAGCCAAATTTACGGTTCAGCGGCAGCCATATTGTGTGGGTCCCATAAGAGTCCTTCTATACCGAGTGCTGTGAGTTAGCCGGTAACCTTTTTGAAACGTACATTTCTGTCATGTGACTACAATGAACAGTACAACACTTCTGGGACATTTTCAAGTATTTTACAATTGTCAATTCTCTGCGAAACAGCTATTTTTGTCAACAACGATCGCTATTTTGGAGGTTTCATCTAATATGCGCACTTTTCATTAATAAGATTATCTCACAATAAGAAAGAATGAGAAGGCCTCTAAATATGAGGCCAGTCAATGTGAAGGAAGGCGTCCCTTCCGTCTCTTGGCATCACTCCCCTCGCCCAGAAAACACCTCACGCTACCTCCATTCTATTTTTAACTCTATGCTGTAGACCTTCTGGTGACAGTAAAGATTCCTGAGGGCTTCGACCAAGGATAATTTAATAGAGGATACGCTTATAGGTATTTCATGCCCAGCGAATGAGTGAAGTCAAAAAACAAATGGACATCGATCAAGGCGACGCACCTGATTGGTTAGCATACAGCTGTAGAACTTGCTGCCATCTTTGTTAGCCGTAAACAGTGCTTTTGATTGAAGTAAGTGGACTACCTGGGCGGGAAAGCAGTGACGTTTGGCTTTATGTTCTTGGCGAAGTCACATATCCTCTATTAGAGCATCCTTGGCTTCAACAGAGGATAGTTGTATGGAGGGAGCTTCGCAACTGTTCCGGTTACTTTCGACGATTCAATTCTGTGACGTGTCACAGTGTGTGACGTAAATATTATTTTCGAATCGTTTTTATGCAGTTGTCTCGGAGCTTAGGCGGTAGAGTGGCAGTTTGTAGCGTCGGAAACTCGCGTTTGATCCCGGGCAGGACAACTTTTTTTTTTTTTTTTTTTCAGAAAACATTCGTATATGATTAAAATTATTTTAACATTATAACGCATTTGCCCAGGGTTTCATCATTGTACATGCTATGTTTCTTTATTTTCACGTCTGTCTACAGCATGGAATACCTGAATCCCGTTGGAGCGCCATCTATCAACATTGAGGCGAAGTAAAGAAGAAATGTGTGTTGCATATCGAACCTTATTTTCTAACCTAAACTAACCCTTGATTAGAAAATATATTAATAATAGATATGAGCATATAAGCGTTTCTTAAACAAAAAAAAAAAAAAACTTCATTCCGCCGCGTTCAGAACTGAAGTCTGTTATTTCATAAACCGACTGTTTTCCCGTATTGGTATTTTACCATGATAATTATTTTCTTTTGGAGAAAATCTCTGTTATATAGAAAAATAACAAGTGCTACGTAAAATTTCTACAAGCTCTCTGCTGAAAGTCATTCCGTAATGAAAATATCTACCTTTCATGTTTGAGTTGATCTACTGCATAACCGACGCATTTTTTTTATCAAGGGATTGACTCAGTAAGTGTAGATGGATAAAGTGATGGACTGCGTTTACAGGGTTTCAGGTTCGAATCCCGACGCAGAGAAGTACAAATAATTTCAACTGTATCTTATGACGAGAGCATAGAATGTGTAATCAAATGTAATCAAGATCAAACTGTAAAAATATACATAATTCCACTTTCACAAGGAACAATGACCAGCTGTCGAATGAGCCCGATTTTGATGAAAATTTGTATATAGGTACAGTGCCTAGGTAGTCTAAATCTTCACAGCCAAAATTATAAGTACTGTCGTCAACAAATAAAGACAGAGGGACTTGAGAGAAATGAAACATAGAGAGCAAGTAAATCGAATACAGAGTACGAAAAACGCCTTTTCTTTTATCAACTGTTTGTTATATATATATTGAAAGCAAATGTCTATTAATGTATACCAGACAGGAGGTGATACATGCTGGATGGTATGGCGACAATGACCGCCATCTTGACTATGCTTCAAAATTCTTAAATAGTTATTGGGTCAAATGATATATATCAATATATCCTGGAATGTTGCAAGAAATCCAATGACGAGTCATTTTTGGCCTAACTCTAATCTTGTACGACAAAATGACACGCGAAATTGACCTGGAGAACGTGTGAGCCGAATAATGGAAAAACATGTTTTGTTGAAACAGTTGAAGGAATCAAAACTAAACGGCTATATTAGAAGTAACCTACCATTAGGTTGGAAAATATGATCCTCATGGTCGCAAAGTACACTATATAAAGTTTAAAATACACTAACGGAAGATGAAGTCCTAATTTCAAGAAGCCGTAATGCTAGGTGAAAGTGACCGTCTCCACGTTAATTTCACGTGTCATTTAGCAATGTTTTCGGTTCCCGATTCCGAGATTAACTACTCTCGCGAGATGGGCCCTCTAATTACTTGTAAATCTGAATTATGCAAGGGAATCTCTAAATACATGTTAGCTCTAAATACATGGGATTCTCTAAATACATGAAATGATGTTAGCTCAACGTGGATTCAACTGTTGTTTTCAACTATGATATAGATTTTTTCGTTTCATGGGATTCTTTCTAATTTAATGGAATACAATTTGTAATTAAAAACTAATTGAATGCCATTAACTATTATTTTGTGTTCTCTTTTGCATGTTGAAAACAGGTTGAATTTCAATCTATATTTCAACGAAAATTTGTTATGAGGTGTTTTTAACTATTATATTGAACTCTGCCCTAGATTAACTTTCCAAGTGAATTGCATTTAAAAGCAAACAGAATAAAATTAACTAGTTTCTCATGTTATCATTTGCATGTTGAAAACAGATTGATTTTTAAACTATATTTCAACAAACATTCAATTTCGTTAATAGAGCGTTACTGTGAAGTGTTTCCGGACAAAATGTAACTATAAATATGTATACGTGTCTGTTTTTAGCCAACTGAACCCGTTTCTTCATCGTCCACTTCTTTGATTTCAATTTAGTTCTTCTCAACCATTATTCAACGTCAAATAAACCGTTGAACAGGCGGACATTTTGGTACACTTACAACTTTAAAATAACGTTTCGGTACTAACGTTTAATCCACGTATTTGTGCTACTGGGGTGATGCTCTGATTATGTACTTTCATAAACAATGCTCAGTCTAAGCAATGGCTTGAGTGATGGGTAAGCAATTTATCATGTCACATAAATAGGAAGAACACTTCTACAATAGTTATTTCCCTCTTAATCCAACCACAAAAAGGGTAAGTTCCATCTGCAGTTTAAACATCTTAAAACACATTAAAACGAATTAATCATTAGAAAGCTTTGTCTTTCACCGTTTTCTTGTTTGTTTACCTTTGTAGTAGCACTAAATGATCTTAGCGTGACAATTTATCCTTAAAAACACAACCATGTTGTTTTATATTGTAATGGTGGAAAGTTTGTAACTTTTTCATTATCGAAGAGAAAGCTTTCTTTTTCTCTGTCTTTCAATGTGAAAGTGCTTTGACTTTAATTGTTGTGAGTGTGTGACGTCACTTTACAAACAACACTGTATAGTTAAGAGTCATTCTTTTCTCTTATAATAAAGAGATCTTCTTTTGGAGATTGCAATAAGGAAATGCTATTATTACATCTGTGATCATGATTGCAATGAGTAGGACTGTCTGCAGGGTTGCCACTTGGCTATAATTCCTCTAAAAAAACACAAAATGTCTCAAATACCCCATACTCTTACATTTTACTTCACGAATTCTGCCAAATATTTTTATTTTGAGAGGGTGTAAAGCCAAAATCATAAATTTTGCGAGTTCTCTAAGCTAAACCATAGAGTTAGTTTGTTTACTTCGTTGAAGAATATTCTTAGTCGGTAATATATCAATAATCATTGTTCTGATTTTTAAAACATGATGAAAAGAATATAAGACTTTCTAAGTTAGGAGATTGCAACCCTGACTATAGCAAATAAAATAACTTAAAAATAATTCTCAAGGACCGGAAGTAATTAACACGGAAAACATTCTAAATATTTGAATACTTGTTTAAAACGATTTTTTTTTTTTTTTTTTTTTTTTTAGGGGAGAATGGAATTCAGTCAGTAAGTATTGTGAATGATTACATTGTACTTGAGTGTATTCATAATCTTTTTAACCCACTTCAAGGAATGGAGGCTGTGCTCAATTCGATCCGTTTTTCCTTTACGCTTGTCTGTGCATAACTTTCTTCATGTTTTCTTCTTCTTTTTTTCGATTTGTGGAGGACGTTCTAGTGGTGGTCCCGTGGAAGGAGGGAAATATGCTGCTCAATTCGAAAATATTACTGTGTAAAATACCTGAATGTTGCTACTATGCTAGTTTGAAACGTTATTGTTTTACCATTCTGAAAATGTAAAATTAAAAGGTGTTACCAGATACTTAAATTAAGTACATTATATCCCCAACAAAAAGAAGAAAAAAATCAAAAGAAAAAATATCTAACTTGTTTCGTGGGTGGGTGGTACCCATCGAGCTCGACGTTAACGATACTGGAGTGCCTGCTTATTGTTGATAGATAGTGTTGATTGATAGATTTAAACTCGTTTGTCCACTTCCAGTCCAACCAATGTGGATAAAATTTTCAAAATATAGTATACCGTACTTTGCATATAATAGAAAATACTGTAGATATTATTTACGTTTTTCCCTGGCTTCATATATTCATGAAGTTTTCAATGGCTGCAGTCAGTCTAGTATCACTTTTAGACAGAGGTCATTGGTGGTGCCACGCACAGGACATGGGAGATATGACTTAGACCACCTTTTCATGTACACGTTAGCGGTATCTTTTGCTTGTTATTTATATGACCAGCCAATAGAAATACACATGTATTCTTGTTTCTGCCACCGATAAGAAAAGTAACGAGCTAAGTTTGCAGGCGTTACTTGTTTGCCGACTCACAATGGAATGTGTTTTCTTGAAATGGCACTATATGTTAATTGATGCAAAATTTGAAGGTAAAGTAGAAGCAGTGGCGTAGGTAAGGGGGAATATGAGGGATATATATATATCCCCCCTCCTTGACTTCACCTATATGAACTTGCGAAGAAAGTATTTCCGAAAGAACTAAAATTAAGTTATGTTTGGAACATATAATTATTAGTT
Source organism: Lepisma saccharinum (assembly GCA_022664845.1). Classification (NCBI taxonomy): domain Eukaryota; kingdom Metazoa; phylum Arthropoda; class Insecta; order Zygentoma; family Lepismatidae; genus Lepisma; species Lepisma saccharinum. The sequence continues at coordinate 64,749 of JAGDQP010006773.1, read as the reverse complement.
AAAGAAAAAAATAATTGCAAGGACGGTAACTGGACTATGATTTACGTCTGTCCCGATATAATTGTTTGTTTATTGTAAATAGAAAGGATCGTATTGTATATTCTGCGTTGTAGTATCACAATTAAGTGAATATGGTACCTTTAGGACAACAGGTAAAATAATAATAATAAAAAAAAACTTGAAAAAGCAGACTAAACGTTTAGACAACAGATTTATGTGACAAGCATATCAATAACCCGGGTAAAAAAAATACCGATTTCAAGAGACTAATGAAAAACATAGTAATTCCTGTTACTGATAGTGTCAACGAGGATAGATCGGAGAGAATTTTAAATATAGAACATTTCGCACCTACGGTTGAAGCAGTTATTTTGTATGTAGAGAAGAAATAACTTCAACAGACATTAGATATGAATTAAACATGGTTACGTTAGATATGAATAAAAAAAATCCCTTTCGGCAGGCCTACAGGCTGAGGTAGATCTCGAAGTTTCGCTGGGAGCCGGGGTACGCCCCCCAACTTCAGTGCTTTTGAGAGGATGCGCCTCCTTTATCTTAACCAAAATCTCTCTGCAGCACTACACCACCATGGTATCCATCTGCACCATCCCACGGGGGGGCTTTGCCCCCAAAAGGAGGGTTTGCCCCATTTATTGTAACCTACTCTTGGTCATACACCTTCAAAGAAAATTAAATTTCTCTACCTTCAATGATTTGGAAATTGTTTTTTTTTTGGGCGGCCATTTTGGATCCAAGTTGACGACTTTTTAAAAGTTTTCTTATATTGTCGTGACCTACTTGTGATGGTACAACTTCAAGTAAAATTTCATTTATCCAGCTCAAACGGTGTGCAAAATGGGATTTTGGGCGGTCATTTTGGATCCAAGATGGCGACTTTTCCCAAATGTTCTAATATTTCCCTAAGCTACTCGTCATAATGCACCTTTACGCCAAATTTCGTATCTCTAGCTCAAACGGTGTGGAAAATATATTTTTAGGTCCGCCATTTTGGATCCAAGATGGCGTCCTTGGATACATCACGTAATATTTTAGTAACATACAAATGATAATGTATAGTGTTACGAAATTTGATATTTCTAGCTGGAGCCGTTTAGGCTGTGTGTTCTATGCAACAATGGGTTCGGCGGCCATTTTGAATCCAAGATGGCGACTTTTTCAACATTTCGTAATATTTTCTTGAACTACTAGTGACAATACACCTTTATCTCAAATTTCGTATCTCTAGCTCAAACGATATGGAAAATAGATTTCTTACTTCCGCCATTTTGGATCCAAGATGGCGTCTTTGAACTCATTAGGCAACATTTTCGTAATCAAAAAGTGATGTTGTACCTTTATGCCAAATTTGATTTCAATAGCCAAAGCGGTTTAGGCTGTGTATTCTATACAACAATGGGTTCGGCGGCCATTTTGGATCCAAGATGGCGACCAATTTTGCTCATTAACGAACTTAGCCGAGATATTAAACCTAGAAACAACATATAAAAATTTGGTTCAAATATCTTCAAAATTATGGTCGCTAGCGTGTTTATATATATATACTTTCATATCGTACCGATCTCAATAGGTATATTTTCTTCGAAATCTACCTAAAAATAGATATTTTACAAAACTGGAAAACTTTGGTTGCTATTATAAGATACAGAGCAATGTAAGAACCAATAGAACCCGTTAGGTTATAAGGGGAGAAGATGAACTTTTGGTAAATTTTATGTTGTATGGAGAATGTTAGTAGCTTTTGACGTCGGCCTGTCACGATTACTTGCGTGTAATACTTGTTAAAATCGACTCCAACCCACGACCGTGAAGACTCTGGTCTAATGCATCAGACCACACGACTACCGTGTTCGGCTATGAGGAGAGAAGAGGTCGTGCCCATTAAAATCAAATTATTGAAATCTGCCATCAAGTTTCAGGAATTTCATTGCCTGAATATACAGAAATGTTATTCTATTTCAGAGGATAAAACTCTAAAAAATAACTAATATGGGACAGCTCTCCATTATTGGTAGCTTCGTCAATGATGAGAATGGAAGACTTTTTAAAAAAATAAGTTTGTTTACGTGAGTCGGTAACAATCTGGCAGATCTTCCCTTAACATAGTGTTGGATGAGGAGTTGTGAAAAATGAAGGTCGGGATTTAACGAAAACAATTTATCAAAGCTGATAAATTTTGGTGTTAATTATGAGTTTTTATTTTGATAAGAATATGATGGTGATAGCACTTCCCTAGAAAATTTTAAAAATGTTCAAGACATGATGTGACAGCAAGCTGCTGCAATTTAAGTATTGCGCAACTCAATGTGGACGAATTTAAGACAATTTATATTCGACTAATATTGAACTATTTGAGAACAATTGGAACAATTATTTTTTATATCCGCTTACGGAGAGCGCAATTTTGTGGCATTATGAAGAGTGTAAATATATCGCCTAGAGCATAAAGAACTTACTACGTATGAGAGAACGAATATAAAAGTATAATTCATACTTTTAAAGAATTAACCTAATTTGGGTTCGAAAAAATTGTCCAAATGTCTTTATTGAACAATGTCACAAGTTTAGATGAAGGCATGTAATGAATTCAATGCATTTTTAATTTCTTCCTTGTTTTTATTCGATTGAATTACTATTTCGCTACGATTAACCGTTGTAGAGATTCTTACAAAAGGAACACTTTCATTTAGTAGAAGCTGTGAATAATCCCAACTATGCTATTACAAAGTTTAAAAGCACCAATACAAAGAAACTATCAGAAGGAAGACAAAACAAGTTGCAGTAAATCAGAGTACGGAAAATCTACAAAAAATACTTTTAAAAACATAGTTTTCTTAAACAATTTGTACTAATTCTGTTTATACATGACTAAACAGAAAAGCATGCGGAGCGCTTTCATATAGTCATTGTATAAATTCTTCAATTGGCGCAAGCCCCATACTTTTCTCTCCTTAGTATGAACTGTTTAAGAAAAGTATGTTTTTAAAAGTTTTCTTTTTCGAATTATTTCGGTGATCGTATACTTTCACTCAACTTAATGATTTGTCACCCAAATCCTAATGGTAAGTCTACATTAGGCCTTGTTGATCAACATGTTTGTGCGCGCGAGGATTATCTAAAGACCGTGACAATTTATAAACGTACCGGGTATAAGTTGAGTGAAAATTGAAGATTGTCACGGTCTTTAGATAATCCTCGCGCACACAAACATGTTGATCAACAAGGCCTAATGTAGACTTACCATAAAGTGTTCTGCAACTAATCAAACGCAACATCAATGCGGACTAGTATTATTTTAGGATAAAGAAATTCTTACTAAAAATAAAATATCCATTTAAAATATATAGAAATATATGAAAGTAGCAATGGAATATTATATTGTCACCCAACTTACGTCGCTGTACAACTTTTCATCATTTTATGACGTATGACGTTATGAAATGAGTTAAATCAAGGTGACAAGATTTAAGGACACGATGAACCGTTGTGAATTAAAGAAATGTGTGTAAAAATCCAGAAAATGAAATCCAATTATAGTATATGACAATTATAGAATGAGCCGCTGTTACTGGTTAGGGCTCATTTTCATAAAAGCTTGCGTTGCTTGCGATTTGGGTGGATAGCCAATCGAAACACGCGGGGTTTCGAGGTGTAGTTTTATTATGTGGTGTAACACGTGTTTCAATTGGCTATTCACTTAAATCGCAAGCAACGAAAAGCTTTCATGAAAATGAGTTCTTAGGTGTAAGAGAAAGCCTATAATGATCCACACTTCCTCGCTAGAGTAATTCAAGTCAGTAAATAGAATAGACAAGATATTTCACGTTCATAGATTCTGAACAAACAATTTATTCCGGTATTAGCAAAAGAATTTTTATGAAAGGTTGTACTGGATACATACTGTTGTGTATTTGTTTACCAATAGAAAGGAACTGTTCTTTGCGGTAGAACATGCTGGGAGATAACCGCTCTGATGACCTACAACAAACGAAGATAACGGTGAAAAAGTGAGATAAAGAGAAAACCACATGTGATGCTTGTCTTTATATATATATATACATATATATATATATATATATAAAAAGTAAATTCACTCCGTTCTTAAGGAGATACTGCTCACACACATAGACATACGCTAAACACACATGGGTGAAAGAATGGAAGGGAAAAAAGAAACAAAGAAAGCGGCGGGAGGTCGGCCTTAAGTTCAAACATCCTGACACATCTCGTGTGTACTTTTCTCTTTACATAGCGGTTTATTCTGATATTCATTGGAAATCTTACCTTTAGCTATTAAAAATTCTTAATTATGTTTCATTTTCAATACTTTTGTGTAACTATCTGCCTCAACGTAATTACTAAATAAATACAGTGGGCTCTCGGTAAATAATTTATTTTCAAGAATGTTCTGATTCATAGGTTTCTAAATTATCCAGTTATTAGCAAAAAAAAATTATTTCAGCTTGTATTTTTAATATGTTTGGACGTTAGAGGGAAGTGGGGAAACTGAATTGTGATATTATAATAACAATTCACAGCCATATTTAATCTATTACTGGATGAGACCTCTACCGAAGGAAGGAGTTGGTCTACTGCTCAAACGCTGACCAGACGTGCTGGGAGAGGAGAGTTGAAATTCTCAACTGTGATCGCCACTGTCTTTTGAATTGTGATGACTGCCCTGCTGGTCTAGTGGTTACTGTCGCTGACTACTGATCGTGGGTCCCGGGTTCGATTCCCGGCTCTACCAAGGGATATTTTCCAAAGTGAGAGGGTCTGGAATGGTGCCCACCCAGCATCGTGATGCAATTAGGGAGCTGCTGTGAACAAAAGACAGTGGCGATCACAGTTGAGAACTTCGGCTCTCCTATCCTAACACGTCTGATCATCGTGGGAGCACTAGGCCAACTCCTCCCTCTGGGAGAGACCTCATCCAGTAGTGGATAATATATATATATATATATATATATATATATATATAAAGTGTGTGTCCCTGCGCAAACTTCGGGAGCGTCATTATTTACATGAAACTAGAGATATATTTCTTTGAGGAAAATTTGAAACATGCGAAGTATCCGAGCTACAGAATGTTTAAGAGGGAGCAGTACTCGGCTAAAGTGGCTTGTAAAATAAGTGTCCAATTTAACATGCAATTCCACATATTTTTAGGAATATCAATGTTTTCATCATGTTTTGTCGAAAAAAAAATGACTCAATAGCCCGTTCAACATATTACATGGCATCATGGGCAGATTTAGGAGAGAGACTCTGGAAGGAGGGGGGCGGGCAATTACTTTAAGGGTGGAGCTTATTCCGGGGGTCATTTAAAGCCATTCTGAAATGACTGGGGGGCAATGCCCCCTATAAATCCGCCCTTTACGATGCATGGCACTGTAAAGGTAATAAGTAAAGGCTTCACGAAGTATTTTTCTCTTAGAAATAACGATTATTTTATTAACGCACGAGACATCTTTCTTATGGAAATTTATTTTCTCTGTTTCCAAGAATCGAACACACTGTTTTTTCTCACAAGTGCTACTGATGCAGTATTTTATACTTTGAGGATGCTTGTCGACGTGACGACATATAGAGCACACGGGCCAAGAGTAGAGTCTTGTGATATTCCAGATGACACAGGAAACAAATGAGATGTTCTTTCGGACCAAAACAACAAGTTGTTCACGGTGACGAAATAATCGTAAATTAGCAGTTAAATGACTTGTATCCATTCATTTTCAACGCTGTAGCATGCAATAAACGCCATTTGGAAATAACTTAGTCTGACGGGAAGTGCAGAACAGGCTACTATATCCTACGTCACATAGACACAAATTGCAACTAGAGATAATAAAGCTTCATTATAGCCTCTTACGTAAGAATATATTACGTTAGTTTCTGTGTAGATTGTTCGTTAGTTACTTCCAAAGAAAAGAAGAAAAAACAAAAACACTGGTAAAAATTCGTAACAACGGATGAAAACAGAAATTACCAACTGCACGCACAAAGATCGTCGTCTGTCGTTTAGACACTGGTCTTCCTGTAAGAACATGATATTATATAAGACTTTCCTTTCTCTCTTTGAAAATATAATGATAGAAGAAGAAGAAAAAAATCCATGTCGAAAAATTTTCTGTGACTTTCGTTTTGTAGTATAACTTTCATCCGCCCATGCAGTCAGTGCAACTACTAATTTGCACATTTTTATGACTGCTAGACAAGATGAACTTGTACTTTGCTTGGATGTGCATATTCTCGTGTATTATTTTACAACATGAATGTTATGTTCTTCCAGGTAGATTTATTCCTCAATCTCTCTCTCTCACACACACCTATATACACATTCCACTATTACAGTTATTAAAATAAAACAAAAGAAAGATACAGGCTAGAACTACGAGTGAAGATGGATCTCCAGAACAAAGGATATGCTTATTCACTGGAACATCGATCTCATATCACTGTCAATGCTAATCATGAATGGCGAAACCGTGTGGGGATGGGGAGCACGCGTCTCTCCCAATATTATACGCAGTAGGGATCGTTACCCTCGTTCTCAAATGTAGAGCCAAATACTTTACATGCTTAATGAAAGGGGGGGGGGGGGAACCATCAGCGAATGAGCTATAATGTACTGAAAAACAAATTATTCTGTAAAAGAATCGATTCTGAATCACTGTTAACTTATGATTCGTCAAATCACTAAGGACTGTTCTTGAAACAAGCTTACGTTGCTTGCGATTTGGGTGAATAGCCAATTGAAAGACATGTTCTACCACATAATAAAACTACACCACGAAACACCACGTGTTTCAATTGACTATTCACCCAAATCGCAAACAATGCAAGCGGGCTTGAAAATGAGCCCTAAATATCAAATTTTAAAACTCTACAATTCTCTCCTTTAGCACCTTAAGGTCATCACGTCTAAATCTTTGCTATGAACCGCTATAGATGAAATGGTAATGATAGTATTAAACCTTTTCATTTAGTTAGCTTGCTCCATTTAAGAATTTCATGCTAATTAGTATTTACTTCGCGCACTCCACAAGCTACTTTTGTGTTTAATGGAAAACAGTGAAACATTTCACTTTGGAAATAACTTGGTAAAGTATTCACTAGCTGCAAGTATTTTGAATGCAAAAGCACCTTCAGATTCAGAATAGCATTAATCTATGTAAGTTTACTTTGCTCAAAGAGCCTATATGGATGACAACTGTACATACAAAATTGGTCGCTGCAACAACAGGGAACCCAACGTTGGTTTCTCAATATTAATGTGGTATTATTAGAGAACTTCTTTCTACTCTAGTATCGTACTGTAATGTTATATATACAGGGTGTTTCAAAATGATTTAACAGATTTCAAATTTATTTATTTGTGCACCTTCAACAAAGATGTACATCTCCAGTTAAAGAAGGCATATACAGTTTACTATTACAAGATACTGTAATGCAAAAATAAATTAAAAGATAGAAATAAGAATACAAATTTACAACTTCATATATTTGAGGTAAGGCATCCGGCTGATAAAAAAAATGACAAATCTTCGGAATTCCAGAAGATCTGCCATTTAGGTCCTCGATGCCACCTCATTCTTTCAATAAAATTTTTTTAAGGTACAAAGAAAAGAAAATATAAAGAGACAACTATAAAGTAACAGCTACATCAAGAAAAATTTAACTATGATTCATAAGTAACTACAAATAAGTGTAAAATATGGAACACAAAGGAGAATACAAAGTTTTGGTTGGTTGTATTTAAAGAAAGGCACCCGGTTATTCTTAAGATGACAGATCTTTGGAACTCCAGAAGATCCGCCATGCTGGCCCCGGCTGCCACCTTACTCTTTCTGTAACAAAACATAGATTAAGGGAAGACTAAAGAAAAAAGAGAAGAAATGAAATAACAGCAAACAAAAATTGACTATGATTTAAAAGTATCTACAAATATTGTGCTATTATATTAAACAATGACTTGCTTAAAATTAACTTTGTTATACTACTGTATATGTCATGAGCCAATAGTTATTTCAATAATTTTGTGTATATTGAAAATGTTAAACTGAAATCTAGATCCCGACATTTGTTTAATAAATTACTGTACATTAAGCAGACTCTGAGGAGTGGTGAAGATGTGTGTTTTTCTGTTCTTGGAATTGCACATGATAATAAATCTCTGGGACGAAGATTGCATTTTCTGATGTTAAAATTGATTCTACATAGGAATGTTGCGTTATCAAGAATACCATTTACAGTTTTTGCTTTTCAGAGTAACGTAATTAAATTCACATAGCAATTGATAATAAGGTATTTTTGAAATATAAGCCGATACATAATATTTTTTATAACAAGGAAATCGCAAAAACCTTTTCTGATTTTGTTCTATTCTCTTTTGCTGTGATTGATATCTGGGTGACCAATGACTGATGCGTATTCCAGTTTACTTCTTACCATACTATTGTATAATACACTAATACAATATATATATTATTAAAACATTTAGCATTTCTGATTATAAATCCTAGTGTTTTGTATGCATCGTTAACTATCTGCGAAGTATGCTTTTCAAATGACATATTAGAGTCAATACTAACACCAAAATCCTTAATAGAACACACCTGTTCAAGTTTTTCATTATTTATGGAATACGTATAGCGTTGAGTGAATTTAGCCCTAGAGAAAATCATGACAAAGCATTTTTTAGTATTGATATTCAGGTCATTACTTAAGCCCCATTCATGTAGTTTATTTATATCTATATGCAGTTAGTTGTATAGCATCTTGTGAGTTTCTAATTTCCTTATATATTTCCATCATCTGCGTACATTAGACACTTAGAATATTTAATTTTGTTTGGGATATCATTTATGTACATATTGAAAAACAGAGGTCCTAGATTGGAGCCCTGGGGTACTCCTGAATGAACATTATACTTGAAATACATTGACTGATTGTATGTAACATACTGTTTTCTATTATTAAGATAAGATGAGAAAAGCCTAAATAGTTGAGAATATAATCCAAATTTTGATAATTTCTCTAATAATATACAATGATTTAATTTTATCAAATGCCTTAGCAAAATCCACATATATTGCATGAACATCGATATTTTCATGAAATCCATTGTAAATGTCCTGTACAAAATTAATGAGATTTGTTGTAGTTGATCTGTGTTGATATTCAGTTATGTAACTCTTAACATGGTTGAAAACTCTATTATAAAGAATTTGTTCAAAAACTTCTGCTGGTGCACACAGAATAGCGATAGGTCTGTGTCTACATGTGATGTTTACACTGTAAATAGGACCCTTAATTCACTCCAGAAGGGGAAAAAATCGCACGGGGTTAGGTCAGGTGACCTAGGAGGCCACCTATAGAGTGCCAAATCATGGAATCCGCTGCGACCAACGGCAACTGATAAAAAAAAAAAAAAAATCGTTGAGCTAATGACAAACATCCCAGTAATGAGGTGGCGCTGTAGTGAGTGGAGACTTCCAGTGGTAACGTTCAAAATCTCTATATGCTCTCCTCCATTTGATGTACAGTCACGGATTGCGGAAGTTGAATAAAAAGTAACATTTAGTTTTTTTTTAATTTAAATTATATTTATGGACTAGACAGACAGTTATGATTAAACCGTGACATGTCTGGGGAAAGGTATTTGGCAGGCTTAGCCTACACTACAGGGTGCCTATCTAGTTTAAAAATATAAGTTTAAAGTATAAGCTATAAGTTTAGAATATAAAGTAAGAAACTAAACTCTAGACCATAGTGCTAGACTCCCGCAGTATTTACTTCCGTGACTGTACATTAATTTAATACATGGTTTGTTCAATGTAGCAGTAATCTCATTTAAAAGCTGATGATCATTTTGAAATACAGTGAATTCAACACTGTGGTAACTATATTTTTGAATAACACCCGAAGACCCTAATACCAGATAACAAGATAATCAAATCTTAATAATCCGTAACACTAGCTAATTGTAACATTTCTCGTAAATAAAAGCTTATTAATCTAAAACGAATGTACAACAAAGTTTTTTTTCTTTTTTAACCCATAACCCTATTTAGTTTCGGCTTTTACAGCCACTGAGTTTCATTTTAGGGGTGTGCAGCTACTCTAAATTTCTGGGGAAAAAATCAGGAAATAAAATTCCTGGTCCGGTCTCGTGCTTGGGAAGTTCGGTACCGATTTTCCGGCATTGCTGAAAGGTAGGGAATTCCGAAAGTTCAAGAAGTCCTGAAAGTTGGGAAATCCCCAAAAGTCTAGAAGATTTCTCGACCGACAGTAGTCAAAAGATTCTTCCCGTATAGCCCCTACAGTTTTTCAATAGGTATCAAGGCCCCTTCTGATCATTGATACATCACAAGGACTTGAAAAATTATATACATTATCAGAATTGTAAAACCATATATTTTATTTTTGCAGGTTTTGGGATCATATTTTTACTTTTTTGAAGCATTTTATGTATCGTATTTACGGATATTTTAAGGCATTAAGCTCCAAGGAAAACGAAAACTCCTACAATCCACTTGTGGACTGTAGAGGAAGACTAGCAATAACACGGCAAAATTACCGTAATTAAGACAGAAAACAAACTGAACTTACAGCATGCAACCTAACCTTTAAATTAACATCTTCGTTAGATTGTAAACTCAACACTGAGAAAGTTGTGCTCGTGTAGCAAATTGATATGCATTGATTATAAAAGATTCGTTAAATATAAGGTTTATAAATCACACGAGTCACTGAATGCATAGCGCTTCAGTTCATATTAAGTATGTATGTATGCATCGCTTCGATGTGACAGGAAAAGTTGTCTACTTTCACAGCAAGAACGAACTTTCATCAAGCGTATAGAGATATTGGAGCTGCCAAGCTGTACGTTTTTTTTCCTCTCTCCGTTTTTCTTTTTTCTTTTTTTTTCCCAACCAAACACAGAAAAGTTTGTATCGCAGTAAATAAATAAATAAATAAAAAACACTAACTTTCGTTCAGCTGTCTGTATGCATTCTGTAATCCGCATATTGGTACGTCTCGTAAGCATATTTATGAGTCGAAAGTCATGGGCGTTTTTAATGCAGAGTAGAGTAAAATAGGGTAATTTGGCAGTATGAGTATTATATTCTAAGCTTGTTGCTTGGAACCTAAGTACTGTATGTAGGGTTCCACATCTTATAGAGCAGATGAGGTGATATGTTCGTTTCAACCTATACTGCTCGTTAAAATCTCCCACGACAAGATCAGTGCAGTGTGAAACAAATGAAACATTACGTTCTTTACAAAATACTGCCAAATTGCATTACTTTACCCTACAGGAGGATCGGAAACCCGGAATTACCCTGGAACTGAAGTGTATATACATTGTAGCAAGTAAGAAAAGTTGGTGTTTGCATTTATAAGAACGAGGTCTAAGAGTACGCACACGAAATATCGCATGTTTGGCAACCCTGCTTGATATTACTTCGGCCATTTCGCGCGATATTGTGAGGAGGTTGTGTTCTGTGATACAGGTTACTGGCTTCTGCCTTTTGCTACGAAGACACCAAAGTAATTATTTTTGCAACTTCAACAAAGCATTTATTGTTCACTAGATAAGGTTTATATTTACAAAGGTATGAGACACATGTAAATAGCATTATATAAGTGGATAGGTTATTCCTTAACAGTAAACAAAAGTTACACCCAATTTCGTAGTTGAACAGCATTGCTATCTACAATGGCTCAAACAAGAGATAGGAACGATGAGTAAGAGTATGCACAAGGGCAGTACGTAAGATTACGCCTGTACTCTTACCCTCCTTAACTTCTTTAGACTTATCATAGTTAACAGCGTATTTAATTCAGTTAACGTAAATATCAGTTTTATAGCAATTTATTCAATTCAATAAACAAGAATTTCGCCGTATAACCAGGACATTTTTGAAGATGATGATTTCGCAGCATCGGAGGTAATTTCCCAAACTGTGACTGAAAGCTATGAAGCAGATGTATGCAATGATGCTTCTACAACTGGAAATCAACCAGCCAAGTTAATAGTATCAGCCATATAGTTGGGAGAGAGTCGCAGTGGCTCAGACGGCAGCGCATCTGACTATGAATCGGGTGGCCCGGGTTCAAATCCTGGCCAGGACGCAGCACTCAACCTTCTATCACATTTAGTACTAGAGTGTCTTTGGTACTCCTGGGTACCTTGGGAAGGTAGTGGTCGAGCGCGGGACTGACCATCCCGTACCGTAGGGTCTAAGTCGAGAATATGTGGAGCGCTACCTCCACATCACTCATACGCCGTTCATGGCGCGTGCGTATCGCACAGGGGATAGCTATACTTTTAATATAGTTGGTGGTCAAAAGTATCAGTTCCCTTCCAAAAAGAAAAGTGGGAAAAAGTTCGTGACAGTGAGGTCGATAATTAGAAATATTGCCGGCTTCCCCATGCAAAAATAGTTCGGTTGGAAAGATTTCTCAAGAGGAAACAACTGTCAAGGAATAGCAAGATGCTATTCAACTTTGTTTATCCAAAGATATAATGAGAAAACTTCGGATTTATCCAAACGAAGATCATCTTAAAATGGCATCAAAATGTCGGTAGATTATGCTGGAAAATTATGTGTCGGTTGTCATGAAGATTTTTAAGAAGACTGGGTAAAGTACAATGTGGAGAATGCTTGTAGTGGTGGCATGAGACTTGTTCAGGGCATACGAGGGAAGAGGACCTTTTGTTTGTGACTACTGTTAGATGCGTACTTTTATCCGACGCGTTGTCTACTCTTAGACGAATACGAATACGCATGTGTTTGTTTTATTTCTTGTAGAACTGGACACGCTATAGACATGTTTGCTTTAGTGTATCATTGCAAATAGTGTATCTATTGCTTCCGAAAAATAAACTTGTGGTCAAGTTGTGTATGACTTTCCATCACCGTCAACCGTTAGGGTCGCTACTATCGGTCTCTCTATATTAGAGATTGCCACAATTTCCGAAAAAAAAAAAAGGTAAACAGAAAATTTTCCGGAAAACGAAAAATGTCATTTCCGGAAGCCGGAAAACAATTTTTTCGTAAGTGCCCATCCCTACTCTATAGGTATGGTCCAAAATCCTCCCAATTACGTCAGCAGGAGGCCCTGTCAACTTGTTCCTGTTTCGCCGGTGCAAAACGCCAGGTAGAGAAACATCTTACTTGAATATCTTTAATCGTACAGCTATTGCATACAAGCTGATTGGTGTTAAGTTGAGGCCAGAGCTCGTTCCTCGTTTTTTTTTTAACTTTGGTAATCAGAGCATTATGTCTTGAGCTGGTTTCATCAACCTTTGTTAACAATTTATCAAATCGTTAAGTAGGAACTGTAAGAGATTAAAGATTCATTGAGTTCGTTAACTGACGATTCGTTGGTGCAACTCACATTCTATGAAATAAAGTGGTTTGTGTTCAGTGATTCCGCCAGACCCCCCCCCCTCTTGTGGGGATGTCACTCCCCAAATTCTCGACAACATCCCCTAACTTGAAAATTTTTGCGGTGAAAAATCGATAGAAAGCGTGCAAAACTTCACTTCCACCCCCCAATCTTACTTTACACCCTCCAAACTGAAAATGCTGGCGGAAACCCTGTTTGTGTTTTAGTTTTAGGTTGTATTAGATAAGAAATTTGTAAGGAATATTCAAGTCGTCGTATCCTCGATAACATCAAATTTCTCATAACGAAACAGAAAGAAACTAAACCACCTGCATACCCTCATTGGCCAAAATCAGACTTAGCCTCAACTTAGCGCTGACTAGAAGTTTAGCGGTCGATTATAGAACTGACCCTTAGACCTATTTCATTGATATCTGCTACCTATTTAAAATTGTAATTATGTGATTTTTTAAAAAATATATAATAAATGACTGCGAGCTATGCATCTAATACTTCTTTTCGTTCCAAAATAAACTAAAATAACATGGAACAGTGCTGTAAGGAACTAACGTCTAAGGAGAGCTCAAGGAAACAATATGCCGCACACTCTCGCGCAGGCACAGAACTCCTTGAACTATTAATCACACTGACAAGCGTCCGATCGAAAATTCCTAGCTTGGTATGATGGTTAACATACCAGAAAACTAATCCGTAGGTCCTGCGATCGAATCCTGCAGTGCCGGATCTAGAAATTTTTCTATAGGGGGGCACAGTTAAATTTTTCCGCCCTTTCCATCTTTTTTTTAGCCAAACAACACGACCGGCCGATGCGACGGCCACAACATTGTTTCGCATCACGTAATGTACGTTTGTTATCGTCTCTGCAGCGTGTCGTGGCATCACTACAATAAGGCAGTAGACCTGCCTATCTGACTGGAGTCGCGGTTTTGAATTTTAAATATGAAGGGTATGATAGGTTGTATGGAATAACGTAAAAAATGTCTTAGCGCGCCGGTATTGAAATTTTGAACACGTTTAGGTCAATTTCATATGCGTTTTTACTTCCTTTCTTTAGGGAATTTTATTTTTTCACTTTTAGCTTACTGCCGCTCCCTAAACGTGCAACCCGGGGCGCTTGGCCTCTTTTGACCCCCTTTAGATCCGTTACTGGAATCCAAGTGTGGTTATATTTAAATATTTTTTTTTAACGAAAAATAACTTAATTTCTCTTTTTTTATTATATACGCATTAGGAAATTTAATAAAATTAGTGATTATTAGGTAGGTTAGGTTAGAAAAGTCAGGTTCGGTGTTTTTTTATTGCACACGCGATTCACACGCAGACATTGTTTCCATATGGGCTCTCCTTAGACGCATGTCAAAAGAACATCTATTTGGCGCAAGGCTCACTAGGATTATTTCTTTCTTAGTTCGAATGAGAAACACCAGAAGGCAGGAGAAAAAAAAAAAAAAGAAAAGACCAGTACTACGGAACTTCTCTATTTTATTATCTATGGTCAGCAGCACTTAATACTTCTGTAAGTGCACCTCCGTGTTGTTCTGTCTTCTTGTAATTACAGATAATCTTTCGTTGAACAACACTTAAAACCCATTTTCTCATTTTCTGTGAAGAATTGCTAATTTGTTATTTCTTATCTAGAAAACCGATAGAATTTCTTCTGCACCTGTTTCTTCACAGGACACGTAACGCTTATTAAGTCTTCACGACACGTTCATGATTATTGTAACGGAAACAGGTGATATAAACTATAGAAGGTAGATTGACTGAGCAGGAGGAAATAAAGAGAAAAATATCAAGTGAAGACAGAATGAACGATGAAACTGATAATGACGTATCCGGATTGCCTGCAATGACCATATCTTTTGGTGGCGGCTTTTTAAAGTAATGCCGATGCAATGGGAATGTTTCAAACATTGTGATACCAGTTTCCATATCCGGTTGTAAATATTGTGCGCTGCTGGTCAGGAACTTATTTTCTCAATGAAGTCAAATTACTATATTAAGGAGGAGAGGAGACATCTATATTCAGTTCCCGTACACAAACAGGAATTTCTGTCCGAGTTGATTTGTACTCTGATTGTACGGTGTAGTCCACGGGTGGTCAGCTTAGACGATTAACAACATTCACATTTATGTTTTAACGAAAAATTGAATATTTATTTAAGAGAAATCTACATGTTTACTAGTTATAAAGGATATATAGAACAGTGACGATGATATTGTGTTCTGCCCGGAGGTAAAGTATATGATCCAAAGGCCAAGTATAAGTGATGTGCACTAGAAGCGCTGTAGTTTACTAGGTCTTTTTGAAGTTTTTTTTTAACGCTTTTTGTGCGCTTGTGTTTTTCGGGTTTCTTTTGAAACATCCTGAAATTTAAAATCCGAGTTCTGATTGTCAGTTGTTTATTAGATGAAAATAGTGAGAGGGAGGAGAATTATTTTCCAATTTTTCCGGGGTTGCCACGTCATCCTGTGTAGTAAAGTTGTAAATTTTTCCGGACATTTTCAACATAATCCTTTATTGTTGAGCGTGGCGCAGAGGGGTAAACAGAGATAAAATATAAATTGTGTCCGTATCGCTCCCTTCAAACGCCCGTGCCTGAGTCCATAATAATAATAATAAAATATACGGAACCGCCGCGCCGTAGTTCAGTGGTAGAGCGTTGGCGTAGCATTCGGGAGGTCGTGGGTTCGACCCCAGGGGCCGACCATCCTGACTGAGGTTTTTCCTGTCACATCAGGCAAATGCCGGGATGGCACCTACAACCTCAGCCCTTGCCGATACCTTCCCGAATCTTTTCCCCTTTCCTGTCTCGGCCTGAGCTTTATAGATGCCTAAAGGGCATAAATAAAATTAAAATATACATTTTCGGAAAATACCACTCCTAGATGAAGCTTTTAAGGTTTAAGGTATTGAATTCCTTTCTCATATTCAATGATCAACCATTCCAGGATCTGAAGAAACGCCGAGGAATGTTGCAATCTGTTACATAAATGCGTTTCTAGAACTATAAAAAATTCACTGTCCTTGACTTGACTTCGGTCAATTAGGTGTACTGCATTGTCAGCGCAATGACTCCTATTCACGCTTTTCCTAATTTTCATGACCGGAGTCCGCCACTTTTTAAAGTAAACCCCCCAATTATTCTCATGATACTGGGTCAACACCAAAAATCCATGGTGCCCGACCAAGAATCAAGCCTAGGTCCGCTCGCACAGAAAGCGAAAACCATTCCGCTAAGTAAGACTTATTGTACTTATTAATTGCCATTTTTTGTTGGTGTAAAGTACAATTAAATAAGTAAATAAAGAAGACCTCAATTCGCCACAAAACTTGGGTCATTTTCTATGAAAATTTTGATGAGTCAAAATAATAACTGCTGTAATGGAAACCATGCAGTCACCCTGAACTAGTGGAGGAACTTGAATCGGTTCGAGTCCTGCCGCCGCGGTCATACTGATTGACATTTTCAGGATTGTCCCTCAATTTAACCTGAAGAGTGCTTATATACCCGATATCCTGTGCTGGTAGGGTATAGTATGGACAAGCACAGAAGCACTTTAATGGGTCACTTACTGTTTGTACGGATCATTAGCGTAATATCAACCATCTCTCATTTCTCAGCATACGGAAAGTTTTTCCTTTGAAGAAATTTAGTTTTGAAAACTCAAGAAGGTTTGCCTTTGATGTAAACTATAATTACCACGGAATTATTTTATGAAGGACAGTATCGAAATAGTATCGTTCATAATTATATTAGGTATCGATTGATACCGATAGCTTGGAAGTATCGGTAGTAATAGTATCGACATAACGTCTCCATACGTTATGGTATCGAGGTATCAAAACAAAAGTACCGAGAGTCCATCTCTAGTTTCTATTCTTACTTCGTTAGAGACCAGACAGTACTTAAATTCTGTAGATAATGAGTGGTGGGTGGATTAGAATGGTAGAAAAACGTCTCATCGTACTTTGACCTCGAAAAAGAGAAAAAAAGAAAAGAAAAATAACCGAGGAGAGCTTTGCTTGTTAACAACCGAAACGGTACTGCAAACGTGACTCTTCAACATGACTCCCCGCTTTGAACGCTTGCAACGCAAAAGTAGGAAACCAACAGAAGAACAAAAAGGAACGCCGCGGAACGGATTTCACGCAGGATCTCTTCCACATAAAACGCACAAATATTTTTGACATGCATCGTGGATACTGGAAGCAGCTACCGTATAACAAAGACACGTGTTAGTTTTTTGAAAAGACATCTCTACACACGTACAGTACAGTATGTATTACATACTAATTTTTGACTAACAAATACTCAATATACATCCGGCAGCGATTCCGCCTTCCCGATAAGGGTTGTAACCCCCGAAATCCTCAGGAGCACCCGCAACTTTAAAATATACAGGTCAAAAATCGAAAGAAACCGTGCAAAACTCCACTTACACCCTCTCAATTTTGACTTTACACCCCCACGCCAAGCTGAAAATCCTGCTGGAATCCCTGCTATCCGGCCTGGACCATAGATGCCTAAAGTCGGTAGGTTGTAACACTTCGAACGGAGTCCATGTGCTTGTGTGGTTGCAACTGGTCACATGCGATAATAATAATAAAGTCATGTCCGAAATGTACAGGGCGCTTCAGAAGGAAGTGCATTAATTTCAGGAGGTGATTTCTGACATCGAAAGATGGAAAAAAACAAACTATAAACGTGGGTAAAATTCCATTTTGGCGATACAGTGTTTCCAGCTTGGAGCCCAAATTCGATGGCTACAATTCAATGGGAAGAAAATTAATAATTCAGAAACGATGCATTGTATGAAATTTTGTTTACGGGAATTTCTCTCTAACAATATGGTGGATATCAGTAATGAAAACACGATGTAACTGGCTTGTCAGTGTTGCCAACCTTAAATAACGTTTAAATTTTTTTAATGCCACTGCGTTATGTTATTGGATATTAGTCATCTCTAATGTCTTGTTTACATTACTAACATTTTACCATGGTTAACGTTAACCCGAGTTCATTTTAGTAATATAAACGGTAGTTAGTTACCATTAACGCGGGTTTCAAATTCAACTAGCGTCAACTTACGACGGTTAACTTGTAACGTTAGTAAGAAACGACTGTCTAAACGCAAGTTAGTTATTAGGCACGAATCACTTCGTGAGTTTATTTCTATCTTTATCGAAATATATAGTATAATAGTAATGCATACTAGTTTTAAAATTTAAAAGAATGATGGCAGAACTAATCTACAAAATGTGACGCTACAATTAATTAATTTGTGTTCATTTTTTATAGTTTAATCCTCTCCCGTGTAACAAGCATATCGTTTACTCAACCACGGAAACCTCAACCTGTTTCTTTACAGACAATGGTAGTACAAGCACGATAACCAAGTTAAGTTCGATAGTCTGAAAGCAAGTTAGTTTTACCCATAAGTTTCACCATCGTAAAATGTTAGTAATCTAAACAAGGCATTAAGGCCGCTTTAGACGGAACAATTTCTCGTACGATCTCTCGTATGAAAGAATGTATACAATCCATAGTACAAGATTTTTCGTACGATAAATCTTACAATATTGTATAGTGTTTTACACGGTACAATTTTGGATACGAGGGGATAATGATGAAACTGCTGGAGTTTATAGTTGTGACATCTCAAGCTTTTAGGATAATTATGCCACAGACATTTGTGAAAGTATATCCCATTTAAAAATAGAAAATAATTAAAATATTGATAACAATTAATCTTGACACAACAGAAATTCAGTTAATTGTAATGTCAAATTCTTCTACCAAGAGAATCTAACTTCTACTAGGTTTCAGTGGTAACGAAAGTGTCGTGGTTTTACTTCTGTACTTCGATAAAGATATTTCAATGCGGACACACAAAAAAAAAACGTTGAAAAATTTGCCGTCTTCGGTGATAAGTTCGGAATCATATGTGTTTTTACAATATTCCTGAGTTAACAAGATATGTGACATTACACAGCACTTCAAAAGTATATAAATCGCGATATATTAACTCCTATTTATACATAGGGGTGCAATTAGTAACATTGCGGTTTAACTACTTCTATCACAGAGCACTGGAAACTCCTCAGAATGCTACGTTTTACGTTCTTATAAGAATGAAATACTTGCAATATACAAAAATGAGGAGTAATGTAGATTTTATATGGTTTATAGCCTCATTTCACACAAGGTATATAGGTATGAATAGGGTGGGTCAGCTGTCTTAACCCTTGAATAAAAGTTAGTTAGTGCGATTAATTACCTAGCTCATGTATTGACTTGCACAGCTCTGGGTTGACGTCGACACTCTACTTACATTATGTCTACTTCTGTAATTACTGTTCAATGTATTTCATTATTTCGGATGCACAGAGCGTATATGCTTATCAAAATAATTGAGGAGGAACATGATTGCAAAGATACCGGTATCCTCTACATTATTTCCCTTCATACTTATCATGACTGAAGCAGATTCGGTACTCTACGCAAAAGAAAAACAATGAAAATCATCTGAACTGCATTGCACAATATATAGGAAAAGCAGTAGCTATTAGATCACATCAGAACTTTGTCTTTATATTTTTAAACATATTTTTCACGTATTTAGTACCTTTTATGGTTATAAGAATGCAAAACGAAGCATTTTAAGGTATTGCCCGTCCTCTATAGCAGAAGTAGCTGTACTGCAGTAGCACCGACCTTTTTAGACTTCCCTTAAAAACATTGTTTTATATCTTTATACTTGTAATAGTTTAATATGCCATTATGTATGTTAATTTCTGCATCAAGTAATAACATTAATGTGTTCTCTTTGTGTCGTAATCCATAACCAAACAGCAGAGTCGGAAAGGACGCTATATTGCCAGTAGGGGCGCTGTCATAGATTGTACGAAAAATCTGCTGAGAAATGGGACCGTTTCTATTTAGAGAACACATCGGAGATAGCATGAAAAATCGTACGATCTGCGCTTTACACGATCAAAGAATGTAACCGATGGGATTGCACACGAGGGATCGTACGAGAAATTGGATCGTGTAAAGTGGCCTTAAGCTGCCTTCGATGGACAATTCACTGCACAAAAGGAAATTCTGTCGATATGTACGGAAATAAAAAGTTTTCGTGATCTTATACAAGCTACGCATTTTCCTAGGATATTTCATCTCCTGCATTCAGAGGCGGCCCTAGCCTTTGCTGGGCCCCGGGAAATGATTCTACACGGGGCCCCACGAAATCACAATAAGTAAAACCCCTATATATGTACAACTGTGCATACATACATACATACAAATATGTGTGTGTGTGTGTATTTGTGTGCAAAAAATAAACTATTTTTTTAAGCAAAGCCTAACTTCGGGTGAATGTGTTCCCGAAGAATTTTTATTTCTGGAAATGAGGTATTGATTTAAAAGAAATAAAGCGGATGTAATAAAATACAATAACGTATAATTAGGAATCCTAAAATTACCTCTAACTAAATAAACAATTACATCTTTACAATTGCAAAAGCAAGTATTTTTAAAGTGGTTAAAGGCTAGTTCTGCGACTTTTTTGTTGCTAAAATCTTCAATCAAATCGCTATAATCTAGAGTTGATGCAACGTCGTTTTCTATAGACAGAAGAGCGAGACCAGACATCTGGTCTTGAGTCATGGTGTTCCTTAGATAGGTCTTGATGAGCTTCAGCTCATAAAAGCTCCTCTCGGTAGACGCAACAGTAACGGGAATCATGGCTATTATTCTCAGAGCAGTATAATTGTTCGGGTATATTTCACACACTCCGGTATTTTACAATACACTTATTTCGACACACATTCCCCCCCCCCCCTCTCTCTCTCATACACACACACACACACAAATGGGAGAGCTCCAAAAACTTGGCATCTACTCAATGAACTATGATCAACAAATTTCAGTTTGAAAAGAAACAAAGA
Source organism: Lepisma saccharinum (assembly GCA_022664845.1). Taxonomy (NCBI): domain Eukaryota; kingdom Metazoa; phylum Arthropoda; class Insecta; order Zygentoma; family Lepismatidae; genus Lepisma; species Lepisma saccharinum. The sequence goes on along the minus strand of JAGDQP010006773.1, from coordinate 43,358 downwards.
TTTATGATAAAGAACTACAACTGCAGTATTTTAGGTGACTTCAGGCACTCAAGCAGGCAAAACTACTAATTAACTATCGGCAGCGCGGGGCCCTGGGCAGTTGACCGGTTCGCCCGTACTTAAGGCCGCCACTACCTGCATTATCCATAGTTTGCAACACTGTGGTGTGTGATGTACTGTGTTATTTAGGTATCATTACCAGGGATGGCAAATATCCAATAACACGACATAACACCATTTAAAAATGTTAAACGTTATTTCAGGCTGGCAACACTGACAACCCTGTGACATCATGTTTTCACTCCTGATATCCACCATCTTCTTGGGGGAAAAATATCCCGCAAAAAAAAAAAAATTCAATGCATCATTTTTTATTTATTGATAATTAATAATTTTGTTCCTATTGCATTGTAGGCATGAACTTTGGACTTCAAATAGAAAACGCTGTATCTCCAAAACGAAGTGGAATTTCACCCATGTTGATAGGAATCTTGTTTTTCTTGTTTCGATGTCACTAATGATCTTCCGAAAGTAATCTAGTTAGTTCCGAAACACCATATATAATTCAGTAGCTGAAATGCCCGCTCTTGGGGCAAAGTTCACGTCATTCTAAACATATTTCTTAGGCCTATAAGCACGGAATTGAATTTATTTAAAGCATTTTGTTATCTTTGGCTCAGGCCTAAGATCTACAAGACTAGAAATGAATCAAAATAAGATTGGAATATTACTTTTTCTTTAATCATAATTGATCATTAGGTATTACTTTAGCTTACGTCGGGCTTGATTTTTCTTAAGGAAATGAGTCAAAGGTTCATGAATTGGAATCATGGTAATGTTACGTCAGTGATTTGATTTCTTATATCACCATTGATGTTTTGCTACAAAAATCACTGACAATATGTCGAGTGAGCGATAGCGAACGACGACAGGTTAGAAGTCAGGTTCGATTTCTTTTTTCATTATACAAGATGCAAATTACAGGTGACCGCTCCATTTATGGTTCCAAATGGAACGCCCGACGTAAGATACGCCGATAATTATAAAAATTGAGGACATTTATGAAATAATATCCAACCTAAGAGGAAGAACAGTTTATTATTATTTCATTTCCTTCTAGAGCAAAACGTCCCACGTTCTCTCCACCCAGCTTGATCGTCACCAATTTTGGTTAGTTATAGTATTTAAGGACAGTGGCAATGATAGTAACTCGCACGTGAATCTATATATTTAGATAAAGATGTCATTACATGGGTTTAGTATGCTTGTACGGTGAAGAGTTTCAATTAAACAATGTAGTCATATCCATAATGAAACTGACAAGGATTATGCAGTATCATAGTAGGCTAATGAGTGGTAATTATATATTATATTAGGTTGGGAACAAGAGGCAATATAATTTCCATATAAGTCTAATATACTACTCGCGCAAGTATTAGTTCGGATCAGAATTTCTTATCCAATGAAGTTAAAGTTTCATTGAAACAGACTTACAATATGTTCAAGCATTCTTTTTCCCATATCCGCCGTCTATGGACATCTATTACAAGGACAAAGGAACATACCTGAAGGCTGATAGCTTATCTTAGAAGGCTAATTTCATATATTGTTATTCCTTTAAAATAAAGCATAATTTGAATCAAATTCGCACAATATAGTTTCGTTTAGGTTGGGTAAGGGGATGCGATATGTTAGGTAAGGTTAGATGAACATCCTATGGAGCGAACTACTAAGTAATGGGCACCCTTTCAGTATTATCAAGATAATATTTTTATATGGTTAGAACGTTAATAAATTCTGACATAATGTTCATTATTTCCCCCCTCCCCCGTGATGATTCATCTTCATAATTTGCCACATGAGGTTTCTTATTTTACTTTTTGGGATTGACATTCTAAAATTGTAATTCCGTGCCAAATTTTCCAATGGTGGGCACTATTCAACTTATTATTCATGAATAGACTGAATATTATTATTTGTATAGAAATAGTAATGGGTCCTTACCGTAACCCCCAATAATATTTTTAATTTATTATGAGTTTAAAGTATTTGAAAATTTTGAAGCATTATCGAGCAGGGTTTTTTTTTTTTTTTTTTTTTTTAAGGAAAACGCGTATTACGTTCAACTAAAATGTTGCTCTGCAAGTTAAATAATTTCCCATACAAGCGAATCATACAATCGTGGTACAAATCATTTCCTTTTGTGTGAAACTCAATAAAATCAGGGAACATACTGCATCACTCATTAAAATCAGGGAACAAAAAAGAACAATCGAAATTCAGTTTTATATGCATTTATTATCTATGTACAAAGATTTCAGAAATTGAAATGCAATCAAAACTTTTTTTTTATCAACACAAGATATATCAAAGACTGTCCAATAATTTATTTTATCCGAATAATCATCGGCCTAACGGGAAATCAAAAAATTATTCAGACAAAGAGGAATCAAACAGTTATTCGAATAACTGATAATATTAACTATTATTCGAGGAACAAATACAGAGTATCGCCAAATGAATTGTATACACACTTTAAATAATTGTGATTACAAAGTTTATTAAAATACAGGTAAGGTTTATAATCCAAATTAAAGAAAAGAAGTCCAGATCCTTGAACTATGGCAAGTGTACGAACTGATGACTGTTCTGGTTCAGGAGCTGCTGATAAACAAAAAGTAATCGAATACCAAACATCACAAATCATGACTTATGGTATTTGAATTCTTTCACTTTCATTAACCGCTTTCGATTCACTGATTTTAGTCGGGTTTTGTGGCATAAACTTCCCGTGGTAGGGACAACCTATATAACTTATCCTCCATCGCCATGGATCTCGATACAGGAGGCTACTTCTAGTGACCTGAAATTGAAGCCAGCACAAGCCATGATCACCTGGACGCGTCGATCATAATAGTAAAGACGGTAGTAAGACAACGGTTAAAATGCGGCCTCCTATCGGGGATAATAAAAAGAAAAGAACCAAACTTGACCTTCCTAACCTCCCCCTAATCGTTCTTAACAAACTTATTATAATAAATATGATAATATTAGAATGTTTTTGACAGGAAAAGTGAAAAAAAAAAAATAGAATTTGGCATGTTACAATTACGACCGTATTTACTATTATGATCCGACGCTATCAGACGTGAGGAGAAATTGATCAAAAAACAACTGAACATCACGTCCCGTACAATACCTCATTTAAAATATTCCAAACTTCCTCCTCTCTTCCTTAGCCATCCATTCTTTGCTTCCACACACCCAGGCATAGGCCAACCAATAAGACGCAAGTAAATCCCAATTCACCAGGTAAGATTAATCGAAAACTTGCGTCAAGTTGACCCAGCTTAATTGTATTGGGCCAGTCGATCCGTCCCCCGTATCTAAATTCATGCTCCATCGCAAGTTACTTATCAGAATGCGTTAATTTAAAGCATTTACTTGCATGTTTTATGGTTGATAATATTAAAAGTATATATCAAGGTCAAAGAACGATTTTGACACGAATAAATAAAAAAAAATACGTATTTTAATATGTTAAATTTCATTTGATGCTCTTCAAACCCTGTGTGTAGTGGTAAACCAAATTGTTTATTTATCTGATTCCTTCATTGTTTATTAGAAAGAAGGGCATTCGTTACTTATTCAATAGAACGGAAGAACAAACCTTAAAATGAATTATGTTTAGCCCTAAATTTTAGCAATACGATTCAACCACTTTCTAAAAGCGAAGATAGAATCCGGAACAGTACATTAAAACAATTAAAACTATTCTAATTTGCAGAAGCAATCAACTATATGTAACTGTGTACATGCTTCTTCCGGAATATTCCCACATATTTAATGTTTTGCAAATAAGTAGGATTCTACAACCAGCATCTTACTGAAAAATGACACACTTCATCAATGGGGTATCAATGTCATGTAAACAACATGAACACAAGTCATAATTACGTATGTTCATCGCGGCATGAATATTCCGCGTAGAACAATCATGGTTAGTTGTGCATGTTGATTGTGTGAGGAAGGAGGGAGTATGTAGGTTAGGTCATGGGCGGGAGCACTTTGGAAGATAATCTGTTACTACCTCTTTCTTTATCTCTTGAAAGATATAGGATTCCGGTTTTCTTGAATATAATTTCTACATACGTGGTAGGTGTGGAGAGCTCTTCGACATCTGACCTTCGCTACATTCTTGGGTCAAGGAGGCTACTACGAGAAATATTGTCCGTGACTTTCTCTAAAGTCAACAAACATCTTGTGGAAACCTTGCGGGTAGGATTTAGGTGAAACAGAGGTAGAAAGAAAAGCCTAGAGAAAGACAGTATGTGAAAATGGGACAGAAAGATATGGAATTGGATATAGATTAATTAGGGCTAGCAACTGTCCTGGATTGACCGGGACTGACCAGCAAAATTACTCTCTCCTGTCTGTCCAGGCAAAAATTAAATATGTCCTGGACGTTAAAGAATTTGCATTTGGCTTTTAAATATAAGTTAATTCCGTAAATAACAATACAAATATGATGTCAACGCCTCTACTGTTATGACGTTAAGTTGCTGTGCTGGTGTTAGCTCTGTATACAGAACCCAACAGTTCGTAAAGCATATGGAATCTTATATAGAATATCCTTCTGTCTTTAATGTTCAAGTTCATATGCTCCCTCCCTCGCGCGAGTTATTGAGAACGTATAATTAATTGAGATAAATTTTAAAAGTGTAAGAGTGACAATAATATATTGTATGGATAATAGCTATCTTTGTATTATTCCATGTTCTTTTGGCATGTTAATAGATTATTTCTTTAAATAATTATCCTCTTCCGAAAATCAGTTTTATTATCCTTTGATAGTAAACGAAAATACTTTCCTGTACTTAGTGAGGAACTTCACTTTTAACGTTACAAATATTCTAAATTCAAACCTTAAGGGTTTAGACCAGTTCAGTTTGTAACAGGGATTCTCTCGGTATAATTTTCATGTTTACTGTCGTCTTATTGCCTGCCATTGGGTATCAAAAAGTTCACCCACAACTGAATATTTTCTTATATAATCTTTCTCCTTGCACAAAATGGTAAACAAGTGACTGAATGATAACAGGAGTTTGTGCCAGGAGGTTAGTGGTCTTGAGACAGTCCTCCGGAAATACAAAAGGAAGAATGAAAAGTTGCAAAAGTACTTTCTTGAAACAGGCATCAGCTAGTATAATTCTTACTTCACTTGATGAAAAAAAAAAGGTCAAGACAATTATGTGCAATTGATTGTAATTAAATTCACATAGTCTTTGATAACTCAAATTTTCATATAGATTTGACCGAGACGACTCTGATTTTCAGTATACCCTTTTAGAAGTGAGGTAAATCTCACTTCATTGCAGAAGAAATTAACATACACGTGACTTTAAACGTTATCTGTGTTGAATGTGCTAGTTTTAAGTACACATTTATTAATTTCTTAAACACATATTTTGACGGTTTAAGTGCATATTTATATGTATTTATCATGTTTTTAAGTCCACAGCTATTCGCAGCCTAGTTATTATTACTACCACTTATTGCTTAACTTGCAGTAGACAAAAAGGAGAGTGTTACGCGCATATAATAATGTTACGACGTTAAGACATAAGCACTATTCATTAGCTATTTTAAATGTTTAAATGATATACCAGGACAAGGAAAGATTGTAGTGAGTAATTGGAAGTAAACGTTCGGTCTTTTTTTAAAATCTCTAATACTGAAGAGAAAAATGCATAATAATGTTGATTTACCATGATGCATATCTGTGTACATTGTTATATTGTACACGCAATGTAACAATACACGAGGCATTGCAGCTGCATGAAACCTTTTAATTAACGTTCGAGTGATCTGTACTAATAGATCTATATTTCTGACTAAGTTAATAATAATAATAATAATAATAATAATAATAATAATAATAATAATAATAATAATAATAATAATAATAATAATAATAATAATAATAATAATAATAAAATAAATCGCCTTCAAAAATTAACTAAACAGTAAATAAGCGTCCATTTTAAAATTTGTATATCAGTGATTCCGCCAGACCTCTGGGGGTGTGGCCCCTCCAAATTCTCAAAAAAAAAAAAAAAACCTATAAAACTTTTTGAATTTCTGTAATAGCGTGTGTCATATTTCAGGCTTTCAAATTTCCCATCTATAAATACAAAGTTCTCCAAATTATGGGCTAATTCATTAAAGGATTTTAATAATTATTATAAGGGCCGCTTTCCCAAATTTCATTGTCGCCTCTCATATGTCCAATATTAAAAAAAAAACTATAAAATAACACAGTGAGTAGGTACTGATGGTGAGTGAGGGTGTGGCCTGACAGAAATCAGCAAACGACTGTTACGAATTCATCCTTAAATATACGCAGCACTGCAATCATTGAGTGTAATTTGGGTTGACTGTATCTCAAGGGGATTTACTCAAAAGTAATAAAAGAATGTTTTTGTTTTTTGTTTTCTCTCTCTTCCTCCGCATGTATCAGCGTAGCAGCGGAACCATAACAGGAAACGCCATCTACAAAACGCAAAAGACGTCATGCGCAGTAATGGAAATACGTATTCCTGGAGTCTAGCAATTATTTAGTCTATGGTCTAGCATTTAGTTACTATTATCTTATATTTATGGACTAGATAGGAACCTTATAGGACAAGAATGTCACATGCCGTTCCTCGGATATATCACGCGCAATGCCCTCTATCTAAAAGCGATATTAGATTGACTGTTGCCATTGAAAATGTCATGAATACATGAAACCAGAGAGCGGAGATGACACTTAATTTCTTTTGTCCACTTTCAGTCTAAACCGATATGGACTAAATTCTCGATTCTAACTCAGTTGTTTATGCTTGATATCGCTGTGCGACCCATTTTTATTTATGTCTTAATTCTTGCAAAAAATGTAAATATTATTTTCAGTATTATCTATTAGATGCAGAGTACGGTATACTATTAGGGGCCTATATGAATAACTCAGGAATTAAGACAAATAAAGAAACGGGTCGCACAGCGATAAGAAGCATATAAGACTGAGTTAGAACTAAAAATTTGCTCCATATTGGTTTAGACTGCAAGTGGACAATCGAGTTTAAATACTTGCTCTGGCGTCTATCTTTCAATAATAAGTAGTCACCCCAGTATCGTTTACGTAGAACTCGATGGTTCATGCAAAACTATGTAGGTTGACTCCATTGACCTCTATCTAAAAGCTATACTGGACTGATCGGTACCATATGAAGGCATGGGAGCAGAGAAAACAGTTAATCTCGCTCGTCCACTTCCAGACTAAATAAGTATGGGAAATTTTAGTTCTTTTTTTTATGCTTGTTATGTCTGTGTAGCCCGTGTTTTGATTTATGGTTTAATTCTTGCAGAAAAAACGTGAATATACTATGTGCTCAGTCCGGTACGTGCATAACTCTACTTTTCTCTGCAAGCGTGCGTTGCTTGTGGTTTGGGTGAATAGGCAATTGAAAGACGTGTTTCATTGCGTGTTCTACTTGAAACATGTGTTTCAATTGGCTACTGCCCAAAATCGCAAGCAACGCACGCTTGCAAGAAAAGTAGAATTGATACTTGAGTTATTCACATACCAGACTATGCACATAGTATATTCACGCACAGACATAACAAGCGTAAAAAAAAAGGAACTAAATTTTTCCATATTTGTTTAATCTGGAAGTGGACGATCGAGATTTAACTGTTTTCTCCGCTCCCATGTCTTTATATGGTACCGATCAGTCCAGTATAGCTTTTAGATAAGAGTTCAATGGAGTCAACCTACATAGTCAAGACCTAGCTCAAGAAACAGACGACCGCTCAACGATAACAAGTGTAAAACTGAGTTAGAACTGGAAATTTGGTCCATATTGGTTTAGACTGGAAGTAGACGATCGAGATTTAATGTTTGCTTTGGCGGCTATTTTTCGATACTAACCGATAGCTCCAGTATCATTAGTCATTGCGTAGAGCTCGATGGATACAACTATTCATAAGTTACGCCCAGAGAAACATTTTTTTCTAAGTCAGTTAAAATAAAATAAATAAATTTCGAAGATGCTTATCAAGAGCTTGAAGGAATCTTTTTAATGTCGGAGTTTATGGTACTAGCGTGTGGGCTTTGCTGAGAAACAAAAAGCACGTTTATGTGTTTATGCTTCAATGTGACAAGACGGTGTGCGTTAATACGTATGTATGTGTATGCTTGTGCAATATCGCATACGTGGGAAACTGTTTAAATCTGAGAAACATTCCTTGGTCGCCTGCAGTGATGTGGATTGTTGAAGAATGAGTTCATGTCTTTAGAGGTCTCGTCTTTGCACTGATTAACTAACTCACAAAGCAATGCAGTTCGTGAAGGTTTTTTTACGTAAAGAGACGACGCACACTGTCAACTTCGTTTTGTATATTCGCAAGGATCAGAGATTCTGCCAGGATTTTTAGTTTGGGGAGTGTAAAGGTACAATTGAGCTGGTTGGCAGTAAAGTTTTACAGGCTTTCTATAGATTTCTAGAAGTGAAAAAAATTACGGGATGTGCTCTGGAATTTGGAGGCATGACCCCCCCCCCACTGAGGAAGGATCCGGCAGAATCACTGACAAGGACTCAACGAAACTAAACGTACACTCAGCTTTAAAAAAGTGGGCGATTCGTAGTTTAGTTAAGTTAAAAAACAACTACTGGTGGTTTAAGTTTTGTATACCGTAGTAGGACAGTTGGTGGTTGAACAGTGGATCCTACCGTATTCCCGACCGTGAGTCGTAAAACCCGCGACAGGTCCTTGGGTGGGATGATAATGCGGAAGGGTAGAAATTGAATCTAGAAGCACATCGATATAGGCCGATATGAATAATGGACTATTTGTGTATATTTTGATAGTAGCTAAAGAAAAAAAAAATCTTATTTATTCCCCTGAGTGTCCTGTTATCTCGTCTTCAGGTCAAGTTGAAATTTTCGCACTTGTATGGGGCTAGATTCGAACTTAGACATCGCGTGTAATGAAAAATAAAATGTAACCCGATTTTTTGAACCTATATCAGTAAACCTTGTAAAATTTGAAATTGTGTATATATAACCTTACTTTTCTGACATGTTCTAGAATTTTGTTAAATGTAAAGAAATGCAAAAGGGATCAAAAGGGCAACAATTCCTTATAAGTAACCAAAAAGAAAGATTTAAAAAAAAAGTTGTAAAAAAAATGACCCCGGCGGATACTCGATAATAATTGCGGGTCGCGTAACAACGGCGGCTATCCGCCATGGATCTACGTCGGCTATCAGACAATCTCGGCCGCTGTAACAATGGCGAATATTCGCCAATGTTCGCCGTAGCCCAACGGCGGATATCCAACACGGCGCCTGTCCCTAATGTTCGATGGTGGGCTGACTGTGGATATCCGACACTGCGGCTGTCTGGTAATGTACGTCAGTAGACCGACGGTAGAGGCGGCATTGATGAAGCAAACCATAGTTATTTGCAGTTTTTTTTTTCAGTTTAATGGTTGTAATTTTACCAACTTAGAAATATTATGAACATAATTAGCAGATGTTTATCATACTCAAAAGCTTAAATGCCACAATAAATTCAAATCACGTGGTAAATAGGAAAACAGTTTCATTGTTTTAGTGTTTACTAGCTTGCATTTTAGTTTCAAGAACAATATGAAAATAAAAAACGAAACAAAACATAATGGTACTTGTCCTACTTAACTTCCTCCTTCGTATTACTGCCGCGAACGGAAGCGAAAACATGAGTTGCAAATATTTTTTTTTTTTCTTTTCTCCTTCTTCTCAGAGAACAGTTGCTGATATATTCTGCTCGCGGCGGGACCTCTTTTCTCTTTCCGTCCCGAAATGTTATGTTGTCTGTCTGTCAGGTGGTAGACGGGACCTTTAAAAAAGCGTTAACACCCATTCCATTTCCACAACACCATTTAGTTGATTCGTGTGAAATGAAAACCAAACTGTAACAGGTAAAGCAAAATGGTTGGTACAGCAGCACCATCACCAACTACACGGCTTGGCTATCGAGTCGAGAGAGGTCAGTGAACCTCCTACAACAGCAGCAAATAAAGTGAAGGGGGAGCAATTTTTGTTTAAGAAGAAAAAAAAAGCAAGTAACTTATGATTCCTACTTCACTCACCTGGACTGCAGACTTTCACACACTTGTGCCAACGGGCAAATCACGTGGAAGGGCTTTCTTTTTATTTTGAAATTAATATGTTACGTTGTATTTTTTTTCTTATTTGGTAAAATCGTATATTTTTTTTTGCTGTTTCTTCGAATTTTCTATTCACGTGTAGTGGATTAAAAAAAAATCTTTTAAATTTCAATTATATATCCTTGGCTGTGAGTGTGACCCAGGCTAGCGTCTTAGTGCTGCTTTTATTGAAAGCGTGCGTTGCTTGCGATTTCGGTCAATAGTCAATTGAAACA